>ML685801.1:329398-366495 GCA_007922175.1 Pelusios castaneus
AGATAGATAGATAGATAGATAGATAGATAGATAGATAGATAGATAGATAGATAGATAGAATGGCTTATCATTTCTTGTTTCATTACCCTTTCTATTATAATGTAATACTTTTTTTCTCTTTAGTTTTTACGGTATCTGAATCTTGACATAGCTTAGGGCCTCAGCATGTCTTAATTTGGCTCTGTTTGCTACCTGCATAAACCTCATGTTAGGGAAACTGCAGCTGAAGGATCAGAAACTGCCCTGGATGGGGGATCACAGGCACTGTTGTTTTTGGTATAAGCATGTTAACTTGCACAGTCTATCCTAGGTGACCCTATGCAGTATTAGTCTCCTGAAGGTAACACAGGAGGAAAGGGAACAGTTGCTGTAAGTGTCTGGGTACAGCACTGGTCCTTATACTGATATGCTGTATTTCAGGATGATGCTAGAAAATTTAATAATGGAGTGTCATGGAAAAGTGTCCTATCATGGTGGGAGAAATAAAGCTGCCCTCCCAAAACCTCTTCTACAAAGGATTACAGAATACCTCCATGAAAGTTTCCTGGGGATCTCCCCGGAAAACTCTTGGGCCATCCCTGGGCACATAAACAGTCTTTTCTGGGAGCAAACATCTTTATCTCTGGAGCACCTATAAGAAAACCCATTTCCACTACCCTAATAAAGTTTTTCGTATTAAAGGGAGTACATCAGAGGATGTAACCCTAACACGGTGATTGAAATTCCATAGGGTGTGTCTACACTTGTGAATTAAGTCGACTTAAGCTTGCTTAAGTCAACTTTATTTACTCTGCATCTACACTACACTTTCCTTAAGTCGACTTAAGCAGCTACTTAAGTCGACTTAAGGAAAAATTAAGTTGACTTTACTAAACCTCATTTTAAGTCGACTTTGCTGGCTAAGTCGACTTTAGAAAGTCGACTTAGCCAGTGTAGACATGGAGTGGCCCTAAATTGACTTTAAGTCGACTTAGGGGGCTCCAGGGCTTCCCCACTGCCCTCCCTGCCAGGGTGGCTGGCACAGCCACAGCCTGGCGTGCCCCCCCAAAGGGCAGGACAGAGCCCTGCCCACCCTGCCCCTATGCCCTGCCAGGGTTCCTGTCCTGTCCCCCTTTACACCATTGTACCAAGGTACAATGGGGCAAATGCTGAGCACCCCTGGCACTTGGCAAGTGGTGCCCCCCCTGCCACCATGGCCCAGTCCCAGGTCCACTTAGCCCCTAAAAGTTGACCTAGGCATCCAGTGTGGATGCTCTAGGTCAATTTTGTAGGGTCCCCACTAAGTCGATTTAAAATTTGAGTGTGGACATGCTAAGTCGAGTTAAATTAACAAGTGTAGACATAGCCATACTGACCAGAGGTGCCTTCTCTGGCATCCTGGTCAGCCAAGATGCCTTTCTGCATCTGGCTGGGCTGTTCCAGGGCTAAACACACCTCCTTGCTCTTGTGGAGAATGGATACCACACTCACCTGCAACCTATTCTCTTCCTCGTCCTTAGTCTCATCATCATTGGCCTTGGCCTCAGATTCCCCTGAGGTATGAATGCTGCATCTGGGGACGGTGTTGGAGTCACTGCCGAGAACTGCATGCAGCTCCTCCTAGAAGTGGTATGTTTTCGGTGATAAACCAG
This sequence comes from Pelusios castaneus, assembly GCA_007922175.1. Lineage (NCBI taxonomy): Eukaryota > Metazoa > Chordata > Testudines > Pelomedusidae > Pelusios > Pelusios castaneus. The sequence goes on from ML685801.1 coordinate 331,030, forward strand.
AACAACTGTTCATCTCCTTTGTCTTTTGATACTCCTGCCTGTGCTCTTTGCTTTTAACATGGCACTGCTGCGTATCCCTGTTGTGCTTTTTCTCTCGCAAGCCCCACAATAGCTTTTTGCAGATATCAATGTTTCTTCTGCTGGATCAAAGCTGTTCTTGAACAGACTCTTCTCCCCTCAGACTAAGGAGATCAACACATCAGGTCTCCTCCAATCTCAGCCACCATGATCCGTTGTGTTAGCAAACTCTCTCCACACTGACCAAACAGGAAATGGAAATTCAAAATTTCCCAGGGCTTGACGAGGGGAGGTGCTTTTCCTGTGATGTGCAGTGGAATTAAAAACAATGTCCAGAGCGGTGCATTGTGAAATACCGCCCAGTGGCCAATTATGTTGACTTACACAATGCTTGAGTTGATGTTTCCAGTGAGTTAGATTGGTGGAACAGAGACACATACATTATGTAGTTGACAGAAGGTGACTTCCGTCAACCTACCTTCGCAGTGTAGACTAGGTCAAAATTTATCAATTTGGTGGTGTTAGCAGAGCACAGCTAATTAAACAATGTGCTCAGTCTGTGACCACGTCAGATATACAGAAGAGTTTGTATGGCTTACAACAAAGATTATAAATCCTCCAGGTAGCATAGGACAAAAGTAATTCAAAGCAAATAGCTTCTTTGTCAACCTATTTTTCTAGCCAAAAAAACAAAACAAAGCACACACTCAATTATGAAAAGACACTGCAGGTATACAGACAACAGAAATAACTCAAAGTGATTTAAAAAACATATACTTTATATCCACCACTGGAATTCCTTCTCACTTGCAACAGGTGCTTACTAGTTCACAGCAACAGAATACAGCTTTTAGAAAACGAAGTGAAGAATTCTTATCTTATCCAGTTGAAATTTCAGAGGGAATTTAGAAGAGTAGATTGCAATTACTTGAGTTAGAATTTGGGCAGGATATCAGGGGAAAGAATTTTTTAAAAGCCAACTAAATTAAAATGCCCTGGGAACTTTAAATCATTATAAAAATTAGGGTGTGATTTTAATTCTCATGTAAGAGACATCTCCATCAGCACAGTGCCCCTTAGGCCTACGTTGAAACATCAATACATTAATGATACAATTATACCCAGAATGTTGTCAATTGAATTTCTTTGCCCTTTCCTGCAGCTCTTAGGTGTTCCTTAGAGGTTCTTATCCATGAACGGTCACGACTCAACTTTTCTTAGTTTGGGATATCTGATGGGATCAGCACAACGCAGTGTAGCTTCAGGCATTATGCATGAGAATAGCCTATTACTGTATACACCTTATGTAGCTCTAACCATTTTCTGACAGGAATATTTTTATAGATCTTAGGTTGCATTTTTATGTGGTTGAAATGTTCTTTTTCGATGTTTCTTTGCCTATTTGTGTGTCAAAGACTGTCTTTCCTGTCACACTAAGTAAAATAGACTGGAAAGAACTGAGGATTTCCCTTCACTCTGTTTTTTTTTTTTAAATTCACCCTCACATCGTCTCTAGGAATTGCAATAGAAGATATTGCCCTGGCATGGAATTAGCAAGGTCATTTGCCATTGTGATTGACATTTTATGTACATACAGTAAAATGGAAACAAATTCCCATCTACCATCTGATGTATCATTTGGGGAAGGGGTGCTGTAGAGTCACAATAAGGCCTGACCCGTACTCCAGCAATAGCACATTTATTACAGATGCATTGGCTATGTTTACCCTAGAAATGCTAAGTCGACTTAGTTAAGTCGATTTAACAAAGTCAACTTAAAGTCAACTTTGTTAAGTCAACTTAGAGTGTCCACAGCAGAAAGTGAAGGCGACTTCAAATGGCCACACTGGCCGTTGCTAGGGTGACCCAGGAGAGGTGGATTGTGGGATGTTTGGCATGTGGCACCAGAGAAGTGTTCCCTGCCCCCCGGCCACTCTCATAAAACAGAAAGTGAGCTCAGCACCTTCCCCATTGTGCCTGGCAACATGGAGGCTGAACAGGTCATGGACCGCACTCAGTTCCTGCGAGTTGCCAGGTGGGTGCTCTGCACCTGCTATGCGTTGCCCAGCACGCTCGTCACCTGGATCATGCTTCTTGGGGACCCCGACAGCGTGGGGGCAGACAGCAGCACGTGCTCCACCATGCTGGCCCTGTGAGCTGCTGCACTGACGGTGCCCTCCGTGCCCCATCACTTCTGGGCACGGGAAGCCAGCAGTGACTGGTGGGACTGCATTGTCCCCACCATCTGGGACGACACACAGTGGCTGCAGAACCTTCGGATGAGTAAGTGGATCTTCCTCCATCTGGTCCATGAGCTCACCCCAGTTCTGCAGTGCCAGGACACCCGATTCCAACCCGCCCTGCCTGTGGACAAGCGAGTGGCCGTCGTGGTCTGGAAGATGGCGACCTCAGATTCCTACCTCTCCGTAGCCTATCAGTTTGTTATCGGCAAGGACACTGTTGGGGCTGCCCTTCTGCAGGTGAGCAGGGCCACCAACAGGGTCCTGCTAGCCCGCCTCGTCACCCTGGGCAACTGCAGGACACCCTTGAGGGCTTCACAGGACGTGGCTTCCCCAATTGCGGGGGCATCGTGGACGGGACCCATATCCCCATCCGAGCCCCGGAACACAGTGCCAACCACTACAAGAACCGTAAGGGGTACTACTCTGTGGTCCAGCAGGCCCTCGTAGACCACTGAGGGATCTTTCAGGACATCTATGCTGGCTGGCCAGGGAAGGGACAAGACACCCACATCCTCAGGAACTCCGGCCTGTACCTGCGCATGCAGGGGGGCACCTTCTTCCCCAAGCACACCATCACCCTTGGGGATGCGCAGGTGCCCGTCCTGATCCTGGGGGATGCACAGGTGCCCGTCCTGATCCTGGGGGATGCCTCCTACCCCTTGCTGCCCTAGCTGATGAAGCCATACACAGCCAACATAGATGCCAGTGGGGAGGTGTTCAACCGCCACCTTAACAGGTCACGCCTGGTCATCGAGAGTGCCTTCGGCCATCTCAAAGCCCGTTGGAGAGCCCTCCTGACCCGCCTGTAGCTCAGCAAGAGGAACATCCTGGAGGCCGTCAGCACCTGCTGTGCCCTCCATAACCTCTGTGAGCTGCGAGGGGAAAGAGTCCCCCCCATCTGGGAGGCCAAGGGCGAATGCCTTGCAGCTGCATACGAACAGGTGGATGCCGTGCCTCAGACACAGCGGGCCCAGCGGAGAGCGGTCATCATCCGCGAGGTGCTGAAGGCCCATTTTGTCAGCCAGGAGTGCTGAGGGGTGGCCCTCCCACCAGGCATCATCACCTCCTCCACCCACCCATGCAGGCACCCCCCACCTGTCACCCCCTCATCCCCAAACCAATAAAAAGCAAAAGACTTGATAGAACAGTCTATGGGGTTTTATTGAAAGGGGGAACTGGGGGAGGGGAAGCTGAGGGGGGAGAGGGTGGAAGCTGCAGGCTTTGGGGGTTTGGGGGCCAGGGCTAGTGACTGGGGGGCAAGCGGGTCCTGGGCCACGTCAAGGGATGCTGGGCTCCTAGGCAGGGGCCCCCTCGGCAGGCCAAGGGTTCCAGAGCTTGCCCAGCTGCTGCAGGCATGCCATCTGCTGCTTGGGGGTTATGGTCTGCTGCTCCAGGGCTACAGTCTGACGCTCGAGGGCTATAGTCTGATGCTCCACAAGGTCGACCAGGCACTGGAGAAGCCCCTGGCCAGCCCTCTGGTGGGCATCCACCTGCTCCCTCCAGGCCGTCACACTTTCTTTGGAGTCCTCTGTGACATACACCAGGTCCTCGAGGTGTTCATCCCTGGAGTGATGTGCCCTCCTCCTTCTCCCACCAGGGGCTGCTGAAAAAAAGCAAAGAAGAGTGTTCTTCCCATTATCTGGTGTGGTGTGCAGCCTGACAGCAGCTGCTGTCCCCTGCCCATCTCCCTGCTTCCCATTCCTTGTCCTTTGGGACGGGGACCCCTTGGCACACGCCACCATGCTCTGCTGCCCAGGTCAAGTGCAGTGCCCATGGTGGTGAGCTGCAGGCAGCCCTGCCCCGGGGCTCAGTCCTGAGGCCCTGTTCCACAGGTGTCGGATGCATGCTGTCTGGCCTTGGCATTCCCGCCTACAGTCCCCCCACTCCATCACCCAACACACCACTGCCCCGCTCGGCTCTAGCTCCCACCCACCACAGGGCCCCCTGCCTCTCTGCCCCTGTGGGAGGTCCTCTGCCGCCCCGACCCTGCCAGTCCTTGGGCCATGCCCTCCCCCTGCAGTCACCATCCCACAAGTAGGCCCAGCCCTACCCACAGGGAGAGAAGGAGCGAGCACTCACCAGCAGGTGTCTGGCACTCTGTCCCCTTGCCCAGCACGTCCTGAGTGGGGGGAAACTGCTCCTCTTCCTCTGGGGCTTGCTCCGCTGTCGGGGCAGGGATCAACTCCTGGCTGGTGTCAGGGTCCAGGGCTGGTGGGGTGCCCTGTGGCTGGGTGCTGGTCTCCCCATCCTCCAGGACCACATTCTCATCCACAAAGCCCTCCTCCTGGTCATCATCAAGGGAGGGGCCTCGGTGGAGTCAGTGGTGTGGGCTTGCATGCCGCTGCCCTCCTGCCTCAAGAATGCATCCAGCTGCTGGTAGTACCAGCAGCTGGTGGGGGAGGGGGCTGCCATCATCCAGAGCCTTGCCTCCTGGGCCTTCTGGTAGCCCTGATGGAGGTCCTTTATTTTTATCCAGACTTGCTGGATGTCCTGGGTGTTCCCCTTCTCTGCCAGGGCCCTGGAGTTGGAGGCATAGATGTCCCGGCTCCTCTGACTCCCCTGCAGCCGGGAGTGTACTCCCTCATCTCCCCATATCTGCAGAAGATCCAGGATCTCTTGGTGGATCCAGGATGGGGCCCTCTTGCGGCACTGGCTCCCCTCTGACATGGCTGATGTGGCAGGCCTGGCCAGATCAATGGTGCGCAGGGCAGGCCCATCCAGATCAGTGGTGCCCAGGGCAGGCCCTTCCTTCCTTCCTTCCTTCCTTCCTTCCTTCCTTCCTTCCTTCCTTCCTTCCTTCCTGTTGCCAGGAAAACTGGGAGGAAGGTCTGGAGGCCACTGAGTCGACTTAGCTAAATAAGTCGACTTAGTGCATCTACACTGTATTTAAGTTGACTTAAGCATTAAGTAGACTTAAAAACCGGTAGTTATTAAGTCGACTTATAGAACTGCTTAAGTCAACTTAATTAAAGCCAGGTGTGGACATGGCTTAATTTAAGTCAACTTAAGCCTCCTTAAGTCGACTTAATTTGCAAATGTAGGCATAGCCATTGAGTGAAAGACCATCTTCCATTTTGAGTGTTGCTGTCCTCATTTTGTGTATCTTCTTAAAGAATGTTACAGGTGACTGCGGAAGGACAGGTGGGACTGAAAAGTCTGTATGATTCCATTCACATTTTTTTCAGAATATCTTCACCTCTCAGGGAAGTTTGAAAGATTTCATTCCTTGCCCATTCCACAAATCTTCAGGGCCTCCTCAGACATACAGGGCCAAGAGTTCCCATTTCTCTGCAGCATGAATTTTGTATGCTTTGACCTTGATCCTCTTGTCTGAGTCCCCTTGAGGCTACTCAGTAGGAGCCCATGAAATTGACTTTGGAGTCACTGGGCTAATTCTAATTTAGATTTCTGCACTAAGACCCAGTGTTGGAGGTGTCCATATAAAGCAGTTGGTTCCTACCAACTGGAATTATATTTTAATTGTTGATTTAGAGATGAATTATCATCCAAGTCATCCTGTTCTCTGTTTCATTTTTAAAGGATGCAATTTGGTCCACTAATTTGACTGGTTCAATTCTTTATTTTACACTGACAAAGTACACTTCTGAACACTAGAAGAACATTTATCTTTTATTGAACGAAAATGAAAATTCTCAGTTTCCTTTTTTTCCACTAATTCATTTTCCTCAGCATTCCCCTCCCCTTTTACAGACCCACCCAAACTTAGCATTAGTTTATACAGTTTAATCCAAAGGTACTTTATATTTCAAATAGATTAGACCTTGGTCCCTTGAGTTATATATTTAATTTCTTCCAATAAATATAGTTCTCATGAAAGGTACTGGGTTCTCTACCTTTTTTGGTTGGTTGGTTGGTTTTTGTTTTAAACTGTCCTAGAAGCTGTTACGCTCTTTCCATCAAACATGTGAAGCAAAGTTAGAAGATATGCAGGCTTCTCCAAACACTGTCCTGCCAAAGTGCTCAACCCTGCCCTGATGGGACCACCTCTGGGCATGTGACACATTTGCAGCTTGTTAAAGTGGAAGATAAGCTACTTTTCTACAACTGTAAAGTTTGTGCTGTATGAAAGCAGAACTAATTTACTAGCAGGAAAAAAGTATAAGCACATTTCTGTCAAGAAAGAAGGGCAGAGAAGAGAGAGGAATTGCATATTAAGCTACTTTATCACATATGGTTTTTCAAAGGGAAAAAAGACATTAGCAGCAAACAGAGGAACACTGTCACCTGCAAACATAAATATTTCAGATTTCAGGTATGCTGGGAATGTCATTAATGTAAAAACTGACAAGAAGGGGCTCTAGAATCAGCAATGACCGTGGGAGGCACTTCAAGAGACAGAAGAAGGGGTTCTGGCAACAAGCACTACAATAATAATAAACTCATTTGAAAACCATGCAGAAGATAGATAGAGGACCAGGACAAAGAAACTTTATGGTGATGACAGAGTTTAAATTTACAGGAAGAAACTTACACTGCTGTTCTGGGTTAAGTAAGTTAGGCTATGTCTACACTTGTTAATTTAAGTCGACTTAGCATGTCCACACTCAAATTTTAAGTTGACTTAGAGGGGACCCTACAAAATCGACCAAGAGCATCCACACTGGACGCTTAGGTCGACTTGTAGGGGCTAGGTGGACCTGGGACTCATCCACGGTGGCAGAGAGGCCACCCCTTGCCAAGTGCCAGGGGGCTCAGCATTTGCCCCATTGTACCATGGTACGATGGGTCGAAAGGGGTCAGGGACCCTGGCAGGGCATAGGGGCAGGGTGGGTAGGGCTCTGCCCTGCCCTTTGGGGGGCACACCAAGCTGTGGCTGTGCCAGCCACCCTGGCAGGGAGGGCAGTGGGGAAGCCCTGGAGCCCCCTAGGTCTACTTAAAGTCGACTTAGGGCTACTCTACATCCACACTGGCTAAGTTGACTTTCTAAAGTTGACTTAGCCAGTAAAGTCGACTTAAAATGAGGTTTTATAAAGTTGACTTAATTTTTCCTTAAGTCAACTTAAGCAGCTGCTTAAGTCAACTTAAGGAAAGTATAGTGTAGATGCAGAGTAAATTAAGTTGACTTAAGCAAGCTTAAGTCGACTTCATTTGTAAGTGTAGATGCACCCAATGTGCCTGCGGCATGCCATTTATCTAGACCTAGAAGGAGGGGATCAACAAATTCAACAAGTGCCAAACTATCTGAGGGAATTAAAAATTCAGAGGAAGCAATTTGTTTGATATCATTTAGATTTGGGATGGAAAGATAGGTTATTTTCCAACATAGTCAATGTATAGAGATTAGACAGTAGCTTCTGCAATGTGCAAGTTTCCCTCTCAGCTTCAATCTGGCCCTGAAAGGCTGGTGAAGAGAATTGGAAAAGGTTAGCAATTACAGTGCAAAGATTAGCAAATTCTTTATCAACTTCACAATTATGATGTTTTGGGAGTTTTTGCTGATTCCATTTCATTTCCCAAATCCAAGTTCTAAGTGACTGTCAAGAGGGGCCAAAATATTTAGCAAATTTATTGAGAAGGTTCGATGTTGAAAATCTGCAAAGCATTAGTGACCAATTTTAGTTTCTCCCATTAAACTACTTCAGCTGCCATATATGGGTTTGGTATATGTGATTTTTAAGTAATTGAAAATGCTTCATTTGCCTGTAGGATTAAAAATTATTATTTATTTAATATTTATATTCTATGATTATCTAGAAAACCCCATTGTAAATTACCAATTGCAAGTTAAAAAACCCCCCACCCTTATAAGAAAACAAATCAGCACAATAAGGAAAGCCATTTGACTCCAGTAGTCTAGTTTTTTAATTATGTGTGATGTTCATGGTGGGCTCCATGCTTCAGTATATTTTTTAATGAAGTGTTAATGATGTTGGATCTCAGTACAGCACTCGGCTGTTAAACCCTTGCTGAGGAGTTGGGAGAGACAGATCATATTTTGTTCTTTAAAATTACTGCACAGTAGTGAGTGAGATACCCCGCTATTATTATTTACTGCCACTTCCCCAAGCAATGAAGTCATACATTGTCACTAAAGGTTCATCTCCCTTTTTGTTCCTGTTCCACAACAAAAGCCCTGGAGGATTTCTCCAGTCTAAATCTTGAGACTGGAACCAATTGTCTGACCCTTGGACTTAGATATCTAACTTCCCTAGAAGCTCTGAGTACTAAGGAAAATATATTTCAAAAGTATGTCCTCATTTGTTTTAATGTTTTAAAATTTACCATGCTAATCCATAGTAAAGAATAATCTCAAAATGTTAACCAGCCATTTGTAATCTTTTTATCAACTACAAAGAACTCATAAATAGATCCCAGGTTTCCTCCCTACGGGAGGATAAGGGAGGTGTTTCAACTGATACCTACATGGCTGGGATGCCTGGGATCACTCTACAACACATGGAGACTTTCAGACATGATTGCATTTACTGAATGATGTATGTTTTGCTTTACTGATATTCCATGCAGACAGAACTAAGCCAAGTACAAGAACTTTTGCAAAAAGGTGGGTTACCCAAAAGAAATACTATACATTACACATCTTCACCAGAGAAGTCCAGGACTGGTTTATCTGGCTGTCTGTGTATTTGAAAGGCTTACATGGAAATTAATGGTAATAGTCTTAGATGGCGGCTACCTATTCTGTGGACTGATTAATATCAAATGTGCCTAATCCAAACAAAAGTTTGAAGAGGGAGATAACAGAGCAGAAGATCTGAAGAAGCTGTCCCTTCCTTTGGTGCTCACTTGTGAAAAGAAAGGACTTGTTTCCAATATTTTGACATAAAAGAACAAAGCTGAGATGGAGACAGGGTTATTTTACTGAATAAAACTCTGTAGTAGTCTCTAAAAAAAATCATTCAAACAGAAGGGAAAAATATAGACAAAAGATTTATTTTCTCAATAAATAGTAATGTGATTTTGTTCAGCATTGGAAGATATTGAGATGCCAGTTAGAATAATATCATAGAAATGAAAATTATGAATAGTAAGGAATATACATCCTGAGATTGTTTGAATGCAGGCCAGTAAACTGTGATCTGTTATTATTTCCATTCATACTGCTCTCTTACTGATAATAGCATTGCACCAACAGATGACAAAAAGATGGCTCCTGCTCCGAAGAGTTGATACATCTAGAAAACTAAGAGCAATATCATTGAGGTAACTGAAAGTAATGAAATCTAAGAGAGGTGATTCACATAAATTAATATAACATTATATATTAAGTTAATAATAATATATAGCAATAAACAGTCTGACCTGATCCCATGACTTACACTTCCCTGCATTTATTTTCCTCCCATTCTGTAAGTTCTCTATCTTTAAGCATCTGACAAAGTGGGATTTTCTCCCATGAAAGCTCATCCATTAAATAAATTTATTAGTCTTTAAGGCTATGTCTACACTAGAAAAGTTAAGTTGACTTTGTTAAATTGACTTAATAGGGTCGACTGAAGTTGACATAAAGTCGACTTAATAAAGTCGACTTAACTTTTCTAGTGTAGACATATCCCCTTGTCAACCTTATTAAGTTGACTTAACACTTTAAATCGCTTTAATAAGGTTGATTTAGGCGCTAATCCCCATCCACACTGGCTTTAAGTCGATTTAAGGAGTTGACTTAAGGCTTAAGTCGACCTAAAACGAGATGTTATTAAGTTGACTTAATAAAAGCCCAGTGTGGACATGGCTTGTTTAGGTCAACTTAAAGCCTCCTTAAATCGACCTAAATTGCCAGTGTAGATGCACCCTAAAAGTGCCACAGGACTCCTTGTTTGTTTTTCTGAACTAGACTGACATGGCTACCCCTTAGGAACTTTTCATCATCAGAAAAGTGTAGACCCCTAGAAGAGAAAGGAATTTTCTTGTGGAGTCCAAAGAGGTGAATGTCAGTGTAATAGAAAAAACAGTGCCCAGGGATGTAATCCCTACTCCTTGTTGAAGATATGAGCAATCCACATTGAAGTCAGTAGGAATTAGTCGTCATGTCACAGGGGAATCTGGACCTTGGACTGTGGAACTTCCTCTAGAGAAAAGTGATTTAAGCCCCAATATTTCACTTATTTTAAACTAGAATCCATAAAGCGCTGGCAAAAATACCGTACAGAAGAATTCTACAGTTGGAAAGGGAAAGGATAGAATAATTAAGTATTTTTTCCCCATTTCCCAGTATATATTGTCATCGGGTTAAAAAAAATCAAAGCATACTTTGCATTGGCACATTTTTAACACACTATCTAACCTTTTTACCCTCTCTGTGCAGCAATCAATCTACAAAATAGTCACACGATTGACAACAATGATACCAACATCTGCCATCTTTGTACGATGCCGTCTTTGAAAATGAATCCCAGAAGTTCCATAATCTATCCTAAATACTAGTTTATGACTTGCTGTGATCTTGGGTCTGATCACTGACACTAGTGAATTAACTAATTGTTTAATTTGATTTCTTATAAAACCATAAATCATATTGTTGATTTCATCATTGGGGCTATTATTCAAATTGCATTTTAAAAGAAATACAGAGAAAAATATATATATTTGGAAAATGTAATTTCCCCAAGTTTATATAAACGGACAGAAATGCCCATTTAGATAGCCTAATCTGACAGGATACTGGGAAAGCATTTGAAAGAAAGTGGTGATGTCTTGAAGTTATTTTTGAATCAGAATCCCTATTTTCGAAATAAAAGTTCACATATGCAGCTGTAAGAGCCAGTTAAATCACTCCACTGAGTATACTACTATGATACTCAAATCTGACACCATGGAACACAGAAAACTTGAGAGCAAGAACAAATCCATCAAGAGGAAATAACGTAATGAAGAAAGAATATACTCATCCAGTGACTAAGATAGCTATAGACATTTCTGGCATTTATCCATAAGTGATTAAAGATTTATTGGAAAGTTTTACAGTATAAAAATGTGATGAAGAAGAAACAAACTCCATATAGAACCTTGAATCCTGAGCACAAAAAAAAAATGTCTTATTTGCTGTTTGTGAGTGATAGCCATCAACTTAACCATATGTCCAAGCAGAGGGGAAAATGGGCCTTGAATTTCTCAATCTCAAAGGATGCCACTCATCGTGGTACACAAGACCATTGGAAAACTTCTGTACAATTTAAATACTGTTGATTCTTTACACGGGAAAGGGCATGACCATATGTGCATAGAGGTGGCTTCTACACTTGTATACTTTATAGAGAGAACACTGTGCTGGAGCTGAATAGGATGGCATGTCAGGTGCCGTTGGAAGAGATCTTGAGGAAGAGTCAGTGAATTCTATGCTTTCAAAGATTAATTACCCAAACCATCTGCACAGAGAATTTTGAGGGTCAGAGGCTACTGATCCATTCCATAGGTATAAAAAATGATGAAGACTAAGAAGAAAAAATAAGCTCCATACATGACCTTGATTCTTGAAGACAAATATGTTTTATTTGCTACATGTTCTACCTAACCCATATGTCTAAAGAAGAGGGAATTGGGGAAGACGGGCAGGAAAAGAGGGAGATTTTACACCCAGGGAATAGGTGAGAAAGAAAATCTGGAAGATCATGCAGATTGCTCACGTCACTATGAATCTCAAGGAAGTTGGTGTCCTTTCCTGAATACACTAGGACAAGGAGGCATTCAGTGAGGAAAATCTAGTAAAATCAAACATATTCTGATAGAATTATAGCATGTTTTTATTTCTCTTTAAAATTACAAAATGCATCTTTGCCTGATGTATCCTGAAGGGCACTAAGCCAGAGTACACTATGGTACTATTTCTTGCTTCATAAAAAATTTCATTTAAACTATGAACCTTGTGATAGGTATTTATATGCAGGAAGCAGATCACATATGAATTTTATATTTATGGTCTACATTGAGGTCACAATTTAAATTCCAAAAACTGCCTTTAGAAATGCCAGTGAGTGTGTCATTTTTATTTTAATTGCATTTCTCCCCCCAGGTACAGCAGGATCAACTGAAAATCAGAACATGTTATATGTAACATATTTAGAATCTAACAATAAACTATTACTGTCCATACAAAGTTTAGACCCATTTGCAGTGCTTATGACAAAGAAACAGTGAGGTGGCAGGAGGTGCTAGAGGACCTATTCGACAAGAAGGAGAGAACAGGGTGAAAATTTTGCATATGCTGTTCATAACAACTTCTCCTTATGAACAGCTCTTGCTTTCCCCTGGCAGAGTGCAAACTTTGCATATATTTATTTCAGCCAAAATGCTATAATTTTAAAAAGTAAGAAAAATATTTTATGGTAACGTAATAGAAGTATGGTAGGTATTTTTTTTTAATAGCTAGAGCTAATAGTAGTATGTAATAATAGTATATAATAATAGTAGTATAATAATAGTATGACTGGTGACATACAGAGAGTTGGATGCATTTTCCCAAATCCCAAGATAAGCAGCCAGGGTGAAAGTCGTTGTGCAATAGGTTTAAGACCTACCTGTTACTTAAATCCTATTTAAGCCCCAATAGCAAAGTGTAACATAAGACATGCATATGCCTCATGCTGGCCTTCTACACAGGAGTCAATTTCAACTACACCCATCTCTCTTTCCTTTTATTTATTTATTGTTACTACACTTTGTGTATGTAAGTGCATGAATGTTGAATTTCTGAGAGCCCTCTGGAAACTCCATATAGAGGGCACACCATGGGCTGTAGTACAGGCTACTTTACAGCTTCTAGCCAATGTGTCTAAACTATGACTTGGAACAACCAGTTCAAGAAGTGAGAGGCTAGTCAGTCTCTGAGGTCCACCTGTCTTAGCATTCTTTGCTGAGACTGATGACTAGACAACAAATTGTGGTGGTGTTTTTTTTGGTTAATGTGATCACCTGTTCTCTAACGAAGCCTCCTATTTATGATATGTCACATATATAATTGAACATTAGAACTTTTTGGAAAATTTCAAAAAAGGTTTAAAATTTTGGCAAGATCACTTCCCCCCTATTTTAAAACCAGATCTTCTGGGCATCTCATGTAGAGCTGATCATAAAATAGGAAAAAATTATTTTGCCAAAATTTTAAATCAGGGAGAGGCCCACCACAAAATCACCACCGATTTGAGCAGGATTTGTGCCAACAACTTAGAATTCAAATTGCTCCTTGACACAATAAACCACTATGCTATCTATTCTGCTGCATACTTTTAGCTGTACATTACGGAGCATAAATTGCTGGATTGAAGTTTTGTAGATAAAATTGTCTGAACATTGAGAATCAGATACTCAGCTGGTGTAAATCAGTCAAACTCTACTGACTTAAACTGTGCTAGCCTGATTTACCCCCTGACGGGAGCAGCCCAAAGGCTATGTCTACACTTGTAAAGTTAAGTCAACTTAATAAGGTCGACTTAACAAGGTCGACTTTAAGTCGACTTAAAGTTGACCTTGTTAAGTTGACTTAATGGAGTAGCTACACTTCAAGTTGACTTAAGTCGACCTCGTTAAGTCGACTTAACAGTAGACATAGCTGTCCATGGCTTTAAGTCGACTTAATAAGGTTGACTTAGCGCTATTCCTTGTCCACACTGGATATAAGTTGACTTAACAAATTGAGTTAAGGCTTAAGTTGACCTTCAGAGGTGGTGTTATTAAGTTGACTTAAGCTGTTATTAAGTCGACTTAAGGAAGCACTTAAGTCGACTTAAGAAAAGCCCAGTGTGGATGCGGCTTTGTGTAGGTCGACTTAAGCGTCCTTAAGTCGACCTAAGTTGCCAGCGTAGACGCACCCTATAGTGTCTAAGGAAAATTAGAAAAAGCACTATACTTTACTAGCATTTAGAGGTTTTAATCAAATTCCACATTAAAAAAAATTGGAACAAGGAAAGATTTTTTTCCTATTATTTATTGTGCTTTGGAATTCCACTGGGAATACCAAAGCATTATAATTCCAGTATAAAGTATCCATGTGATAATTTTAAAAATAAATTGCTACCCATAGCAGAAACAAAAGTACCAATGATGTCGATCTAAGTTTATGTCTACCCTATAAGGGTGAGATTCCCCTGCTTGCATACTCATACTTCATGAGAGCTAGTACACTTATACCTAGAAGTGTAGTCCCAGTAGTGGAAGTACAGCTGAGCCATGCTGATACATATCCATGTGAAACCAGTGAGTCACACCTATGCTGCTGCTCTGAATAGTACTGCATGCCTGGAAGAAGAATTTCTAACACTTTTTAGAGGCACAGAGGAAACTACAGGTGAGAATAAAAAATGTTTCCACAGAAGGAAGAACATATTAATTCTCAATAGGGAAAGGCTCTTTTAATCTATATATAAACATGCCTGAGACATTATAAATTAACTAAATCAATTCATTTAAGCACGGGAGAATTAATAAAATATGAGGTCCTGATCAGGTAAAACTTTCCCGTCATGAGTAATCCTTACTTGTGACAGTAGGTTCTTTGAAATCTATATCTTTTCTTTGCCCCAGAATCCAACCTCAAACAAGAGGAACAGGCATCAGTGGAGACATCAGGAAGCATGACAGTAGAATAACACTTACACAAAGTTGCACTCAGGGGAAGAAAGTCTCAGCACATGCAAGTTCCAGGACTCTCATTTTTTTCGGCATGGGCAAGTGGCTCACGCACATACCCAGAGTTCCAGATGGGTTGCACGGCCCTTGCAACTGCAACTCCATTGAAATGAAACAAACAAGGGGTGCATCTATACTTGTAAATTAAGTCAACTTAAGCAGGCTTAAGTCGACTTAATTTACTCTGCATCTACACTGGGCTTTCCTTAATTTGACTTAAACTGCTGCTAACTTGAATTAAGGAAAAGTTCATTCGACTTAGTAAAACCTCATTTTACTTCGGACTAACGCGTAATTCGACTTTATTAAGTTGAATTAAGCCAGTGTAGATGTGGCTTAGCCCTGAGTTGACTTAAATGGCCCCCAGGGCTCCCCCACTGACCTCCCTCCCAGGGTGCCTGGCACAGCCAGAGCCTGGCATGCCCACCCACAGGGCAGAACACAGCCCTGCCCACCCCTCTCCTGTACCCTGCTCCTGCTTAGCCCCCATGTACCCAAGCACAATGGGGAAGGTGCTGAGCTCCCTGCCACTTTTAAAGTGGTACCTGGGGAAGGGGGGCACCTCTCGGGTGCTATATTTCCCACCATGCACCACTCCCAGGTCAACCTAGCCCTTGCCAGTCAACTTAGGCGTCCAGTGTAGATGATCTAAGTTGATTTAGCAAGGTCAACTTTAAGTCGACCTAAATTTACAGTCAATTTTACTTAAAGTAAAGACCTAAATTTACAGTCAAATTTACTTAAAGTCAACTTTGTTAAATTGACTTAGCAAAGTTGACTTATTCTGACAAGTGTCAAGATAGCCAAGGAGTCCTGTGGCACTTTTAAAAATTAACAAATTTATTTATTGCATGAGTTTTTGTGAAAATAAAATCCCACTTCATCAGACGCTTTGAAGATGGGGAACTTAAAGTGTCTGAGGAAGTGAGATTTTCTCCTATGAAAGCTCATGCAAAAAAACAAATTTGTTAGTCTTTAAAAGTGCCACAGGACTCCTTGTTTATTAGGCTGAACTAGCCTAACATGGTTACCCCTCTGGAACTTGCTCACTGAAATGATTATTCAAGTTATTTAGATCAAAGCTAGCTCAGGTATGTTGACACATGCTGCAGTCACATTTCTGATTGCCGTGTGGACACACCCTCAAGATCCAATGTGATAACACTGACGAGGGGGGGGGAGCCATGAGGGGAAGGGCTAGGATCCCCAACAATAGAGCAATTTTGACCAATTATTAGTCTCAGATATTAAACAATAAATTCTATTCTCAAAAGACTGCCTTATTATGAATGTGAGAGAAAACCTGGCTGAAAATATTCATTTAAAAAAATTTTTCAGTCAAAATTGCCTTTTTTATTTAAAAAAAAAAAAAAGAGGAACAGAAAGTATGTGTCTGGGAGAGATGAGATCAAAAAATAAAAAGCCAATATATATTGGATTTTTACTGAAAAATTAGGAATTTTTCACGGATTTTTTAAATCTCTGCAAATGCTGAAATCCAAATATATGATTCTACAGCATTCTCTTCATTCACTAATTTTATAATCCTGTCAGAAAAACTAGTCAGGTTTGATCTGCATAATGGTTATTGAATTGAGCTATATGTTAGTGGGAGTGGTCCTTCTTTTAGCAGGTGGTTGGACTAGATGACCTCATGAGGTCCCTTCCAGCCCTAAGATTCTATGATTCTATGTTCAGTAATGTTTTTCTTTAATATTTGTTCCCTGATTTTACTTACTAAGACCCAAAGAAAAGCTCTGTGCAGCAAAAAACACCGTGTCTCTTTCACCAGTGGAAATTAGTTCAATAAAAAATATTACCTTTCCACATTTTCTCTTTCCTAGTAAAGCAGTTAGTTTTATACAATGGTGTTGCCAGGACAACTATTAGTTCTTTTTGTAAAATTACTACAATATTTGCTTTTCTTTAGTTTTGTGTTATCTTCCCAGGAACCCATCACTATTTTAATAATAATGATTGGTGGTACCATACATTTGTTAGTTGATTTTCCTAATAATCTAGCATGAATTTTATCTGGACTGTGTAGTTTCTACAGAATGAAACAATCACCATCTAGTGTAAATAAGTGTAATTCTGCTGAAGTCAATGGAGCTTTCCAGTATCAGATGAGGTTCTGAACCAATATATTTCAAAGGGGTAGCTGTGTAACTCTGTATATAGCAAAAACAGCGAAAGTCCTGTGGCACCTTATGGTACGTTTACACTGGAGTCTTTGGTCAACTTAAGCATGGTTAAGTTAACCTACAGACCGCTGCATCCACATTGGGTATGTCTACACTGGAGGCTCTGTTAAGTCGATTTAACAAGGCTGACTTTAAGTCAACTTAAAGTTGACCTTATTAAGTCGACTTAGAGAGTCCACACTGAAAACTCCAGTAAACTGCCAGCATCCACACTGGCAGGTGCTAGGTCGACGGAAGAGTAGTGCATTATGGGTAGCTGTCCCACACTGCACTGGGGCCTGGAGGCCAATTAGGTCGACTTAAGGGCATTCCCTGTCTACACTGGCTTAAGTCGACTTAATAAGGATGACCTAAGCATTACGTCAACCTTCAGAGGTTGTGTTATTAAGTCGACTTAAGGAAGTGCTTAAATCGACTTAATAAGTGCCTAATGTGGATGCAGTGGTCTGTAGGTACACTTAATTGTACATAAGTTGATCTAAGGCTTGAGTGTAGACATACCCATTGGGTACGTCTACACTGGAGGCTCTGTTAAGTCGACTTAACAAGGTCAACTTTAAGTCGACTTAAAGTTAACCTTGTTAAGTTGACTTAGAGAGTCCACACTGAACACTCCTGTTGACTGCCAGCATCCACACTGGCAGGTGCTACGTCGACAGAGGAGTGGTGCATTGTAAGTAGCCCTGGGAGGGGGCTGGAGGCCAGTTAGGTTGACTTAAGGGCACTCCCTATCCACACTGGCTTAAATCAACTTAATAAATTTGACTTAAGTGTTAAGTCAACCGTAAGAGGTGGTGTTATTAAGTAGATTTAAGGAAGCGCTTAAGTCAACTTAATAAAAGCTCAGTGTGGATGCAGCAGTCTGTAGGTCAATTTAACCTTCCTTAAGTCGACCTAACCTTCCTTAAGGCTCCAGTGTAGATGTAACCATTGGGCACTTATTAAGTTGACTTAAGCGCTTCCTTAAGTTGAGTTAATAACTCCACCTCTGAAGGACGACTTAACGCTTATATCAACCTTATTCAGTCAACTTAAGCCAGTGCGGATGAGGAGTGCCCTTAAGTCGACCTAATTGGCCTCCAGGCCCCAGTGCAATGTGGGACAACTACCCACAATGCACCACTCCTTTCTCAACTGAGCACCTGCCAGCGTGGGTGCTGGCAGTTTACTGGAGTTTTCAGTGTGGACTGTCTAAGTTGACTTAACAAGGTCGACTTTAAGTTGACTTAAAGTCGACCTTGTTAAGTTGAGTTAACAGAGCCTCCAATGTAGATGTACCCATAGAGACTAACAAATTTCTTCAGGTATAAGCTTTCATGGGCTGCAACCCACTTCATCAGATTCATCTATATATACTTAATCCCTACATTTTTATATGTATATACATTTATATTTAAATTTAATTTATCATTACATTATGACTATTGTTATAATTATTTTATATTTTATTTATAAAATTATTTTATATTTTACATTTATATGTTATATAAATATAATATATATTACATATTTTATATTTAATATTTATATTTTATAATTTATTTATAAATTTATATTTATTTTAAAGTCCCTATATATTTAAATCTCTCATGAATTCCCATACTTATACTTTGGCTCTGACCCTGTGAAGACTTACATCCATTATGTAACATTATTCATGGAAGTAGTCCCACTGAGTTCAAGTTAAGCACAGCACATGGATCTTGAATGAAAAGACAATACTGAGAGACACCCACAAATCCTATAGTGATTCACAGAATTACTAACACATGTACCAATTTTTGTAATATTGCACCAAGGCTAGATAAGTATGTCTTTCTTTATAATTTTTTTAGGAATTATAGGAATGTGAGTTTTGCTGGAGAAGCAATATTTGACTGACACATCACCATCATTCTCACTTGCTTGAACAGTGTTTAGTGAGCATGCCACTCTGGCTACATCTAGGTCACTACAAGCTAGGGGCATGATTTCCAGCTGATACAGACATACTCATACTAGCTCTTAAATAGATAGCATGTTAAAAATCAAAATGTAGCCAGGGTCGCACAGACAGTGGCAAGGGATCGCTGCCCTGAGTATATACCCACCCATTTACTGTGCATAAGTAACCATGGTGGCTCAGCTGTACCACCACTGGCTGCTGCTCATGCTACTGTGGCTTTACTAACATTTTTAGTGCACTAGCTCAATGAGAACTAAGGCATCCATGTCTACGTGAGCTGGGAATTAAACCTTTGGCTGCAAGCATAGAAGGGGTCTATGGGCAGGGCAAAGTCTAGACAAAATGGTGCCACAGGTGAGGATCATCTTTAGTTGCACCCCTCACCCCTCTCATTTATTATACTTTTGAATACCTTGGGTTTTATTGCATTTGTAGCCCATTTCATTACTTTAATACATGGTTTCTATTCATGATAGATCTCTTTGGCTATGTCTACACTGGCAATTTAAGTCGACTTAAGGAGGCTTACGTCGACTTAAATTTAGCCACGTCCCCACAAGGCTTTCATTAAGTTGACTTTATAACTACCACTTATTAGCGCGACTTAAGTCTCCTTAAGTCGACCTAAGCCCAGTGTGGATGCATAAGTCCACTTTGTTAAATCGACCTAAGGGCAGTTAGGTTGACTTAACAAAGTGGACTAAGTTGACTTAAAGTGTTGCCACTTGTTAAGTCAACTTTTAATAAGGTTGATGTTAAGTTGATTTAAAGTCGACCTTATTAAAGTCAATGTAACAAAAGGTGACAACTTTTCTAGTGTAGACATAGCCTTTGGATGCAGGTTCCTATCCATCAGAGGAGTGAAGCACTGGAATAGCCTTTGAAGGGGAGTAGTGGGAGCAAAAAGTCTAGCTGGTTTCAAAATTAAGCTTGATAAATTCATAGAGGGGATGGTATAATTGAACAGCCTAGTTTGGCAGTGAGACGATTGCTGTGGTGGGTTCTGAGTTATTACAGAGTATTCTGTCTTGGGTGTCTGACTAGTGACTGTTCCTGATCACTCTATTTTCCTCCAAGTGTTTCAGGATGGATTCTTTGAGGACCTGCTCCATGATTTTTCCAGGGATTGAGGTGAGGCTGACTGGTCTGTAGTTCCCTGGATCCTCCTTTTTTCCCTTTCTTGAAGATAGGTACCTTTAGTGTGACAGAATCACTCTATTCGGCGCTGGATAGGCCTCAGCTGGAATACTGTGTCCAATTTTGATCACCAAAGTATAGAAGGGAGATGTAGAAACTGGAAAGGATCCAGAGAGGAGTGAAAAATGATCAAAGGGATGGAATAGAAGCCATATGCATAACGGGTGAAGGAATTGGATAAGTTTAGTTTAGAAAAGAGGAGATTGAGGGGGAACATTATAGTGGTCTTCAAATACTTGAAAGGCTTCCATAAAAAAATGGAGAAAAGTTGTTCTCTCTTGCCACAGAAGTCTGGACAAATTGCAATTAGTTTAAACTATACCGTAACATATTTAGATAAAACCTCATGAAAATCTTTGCGGCTGTAAGAACAGTAGGACAATGGAACAAATTCCTAGGGAAGTCATGGAAGTTCCTTCATTGGAGGTTTTAAACAAGAGGTTGGATAGCCTTCTGCCTTGATTGGTTTAGACACAAGAAATCCTGCATCTTGGCAGGGTGTTAGATGAGATGACTCTTGAGGTCCCTTCTAACCCTATGGTTGTATGTTTCTATTTAAGATAAATATAAAGCTTTAGTATGGCTTTATTATGGCATACATCTTGCAATGCAATGCAGCCTTCTCCAGGCCACCCAGAGAGCTAATATTTCTCTTCTACTTCTGCATCAGCTGGGGGAACACCAACTTGGTAAATAACTGCTGCATATCTTCCTGGTTTATCTACTGTCTTTTAAAATTAGTTCCTTCTATGTCTCATGGGACATGCCTTTCAACATAAGGACAGCCTTTAGAAATGCACAAACAATTGCTAAACTTCTGCTCCTGCACCTCCACTCTACCCCTGACATTGGCACAGGGGGTACCACAGAAAGGCTGGCAAAACTCTGAAGGAAATGAATGAAGATCAGAGTCTGAAAATGTCACTGACAAAATACAGATCCATGGGAAGCAGGAGAGGGACCATGGTGGGAGTTTATTAGTTTGATCCCATTTCCCAGAATATCTGTAGGTTCCCATAAGCATCCCATAATGCAGCATGAAAAACTACTGTTGCTACCAGACAACAAACTTAACCCTTTACCTGAAATGGGATAGGTCTTTACTTTGGAGTTGCCCATCTAGGGGCATACCTGAGCCAACAGACTTGGGGAAAACCTGGAAGAGAAAAGGATTGTGAAAAATAACCATAAATTATATTATAATTACATATAAAAACATAAAAGTAGTTGTGGGGAGGCAATTCCAGAGGTCCTTTCTCAGGGCCACCCATCATAAACAAGCACACAGAGGGAGCTAAGGGAGGAATAAGGAGGGTACCCTGTGGAGATTTTTGTTCTTAACTGTTCTGTTGGGGAAGAAGTATGTGTTTCTCTTCATTTGTTAAAAGAGCATGCTTCAAACATGTGGGCAATTCTGCTCAGATGCTCTTTTCCCCCCTCCTTGTTTTCTGTCCCCAGAACCCTCACCCCATATTATGAGCACCATGGTTTGAATGGAGTCTTGTTGACAGTCAGCAATGATACATATTAGGAATATTCTGGGATTAATAGAAATAACAAGCTTGGAAGTTTCCTTATGTGGCTTTATTCAGCATGTCTAGAGAAACTGCAAGATTAGACAAATAGGTTCTCCCAAGCACCAAACAATCCTCCCATTTATCACTATGGTAACCCCATTGGCCTGGGTAACCTGAGACACCATGTATTCCTCCCTCTCTAATGACAATGCCCTCTCCCCTGAACCCTCCCCCCCAAATAAACACTAAACTGGAAGATGGGGGTAGACTGCCCCATCTCCGGGTGAACCCTGGAAAAATTATTCTGCCCCACAATGAAGGGGTCACCCCTAACTAAAGATTCAGCGGAGCAGGAGGCCTCACTGTAGGTGGATTGCGGCAAACATTTGGTGTATCCACACAGAAAGATGGTATTGGTGGCAGTGTGACCACAGGTACCAGAGAAGTAGCAGGACCCAGAGAAGATGTTGTGTTCGGTTGAGCCAGGACGGAGGCCGAAGGTGTTGAGGTGGCTGGAGTAGGAGAGATGGGAAGAGCTGATTCATGACTCAATGGCACATCACCCGACAAGGGTGAAGTCAAATAACTCAGTTTGAGATGTACCTTCAGTATGGGTATGACCTGGTAGCAACTTATCAACATGCTGCCGCCAAGACAGGCCATCCGCTGTCTGGAAACAGGTCCTGTTTGGGTGATGACTGTTGTTGGATCCCATTTAGCTCCAGAAATATAGTTTTGAACAAGGACGGGCTAGCCAATTGTAAAGGTGCGGTCCTTCGTTTTTGGTGCATGTCTGATGACCTGGTCCTGCTGTTGGCATTGAACCACTTGTCGTGTTTCTTGTGGTTTCAACAATTCAAAGCAATAGCACAGCTGCCGTCCCATCATAAGGAAAGCTGGAGACACTTTAGTTGTGACCCATGGAGTGTTTCTACAGGATACAAGAAGTTGTCCAGACGTTTCTGAAGAGGTGAATTTCCCCTTGCAGATTTTAGAGCTTGCTTCATAGTGTGTACAAGTCTTTCAGCGAGTTCATTGGTGGATGGATGATATGGTACTGACCTGATGTGATGTATCCCATTGACCTTCATAAAATTTTCAAAATCCTGGGAAATGAATTGTGGTCCATTGTCGCTCACCAGCTGCGCTGGGAGACCATAACGACTAAAGAAGCACATAGATTTTGGATAGTGTTTTCTGTAGTAGTGGACTTCATTAGAGAAACTTCTGGCCATTTATAAGGGGCATCAACAGCAATTAAAAATATACATTCTTCGAATGGGCCAGCAAAATCAACATGAATACATTGCCATGGCCTTTCGGGCCAGTCACACAGGTGAAGAGATGCCAACTGAGGTGCATTCCGGATGCTCTGGCATGAGGTACAAACTCTATATGTCTCCTCGATGGCCCTGCCAAGCCTGGCCACCAAAAATAGCTTTGTGCAATTTCTTTCATGCACACTATGCCACAGTGACTGCAATGGAGCTGTTCCAACAAATGTGGTCTTAATGAAGGCGGGATAACAACACACATGTTCCACAACATACACCCAGACTGGGTTGATAACTCTATCCACCTAGACATATAGGGGCAGAGGTCAGGTGCGACCAGGGAGTCAGGTAATGATGTTCCATGCATCACGAGATCCTAACTCGAGACAGTAGTAGGTCAACACATGTTGCTCTCCTTACTTGAGTAGCCATGATAGGTGTGGTTTCCACCTGATCAAAGTGAAAGATTCCGTCCTGGTCCAAATCTTGATGGGGTACAGGTAATGATAGTCTTGAAAGACCATCTGCATTGCACTGCAAAGAGGATTTCCTATATTTGATCTTGTATGTATATCCAGAAAGTATCAATGACCATCAGGTGTTTTCATTGTTGGTTCACAGTGCAGGCCACACACTAGCCTGTCAAGTATCACTTCATCTAACATGGTATTGAAATCACAGTGTTCAGCCAGATTCCTCAGAGCTGCTACAAATTATGCAACAGATTCACCTTCATCTTGATTCCTATGGTAGAACCGTTATCTCTCTGCTATTACTAATGGTTTTGGGGAAAAATGTGCTCCCAGAATTTCCACCAGATCATCATACGATTTTGCCTCGGGCTTCTCTGGATAAAGCAAATTACATAGCAAACTATAGGTTGTAGCTACTATAATGGTCAAGAAAACGGGTACCTTCTTTTCATCGCGTATATCATTCATGACCACAAAGTTCTGAAAGCATGCCGTATACATATTCCATGTGCCTGTGGCAGTATCAAAGTTCCCAGAGGACCAGTGAGTGAAGCCATGGCTGAACCAGTAAGTAGACCTATGGTTCCCTCTTGTGGTTGTTTATCTCCCATCCATTGGCTTCACCAAGCAAATTGATCAGATTTCAACTCCAGTCTCCATCCATCTCCAGGCACATAGCACAAGCATGCAAACAGTGAGAAGAAAATTTATTCTTATATGGCTCAGGATTTCCTGGGTTCACAAGATGTTTTCTCATCATCCCGTCTCGTCATCAGTTGATACATATTAGGAATATTATGGGATTAATAGAAATAACAGGCTTAGACCTTCCCTTATGTGGCTTTATTCAGCATGTCTGGAGAAACTGCAAGACTAGACAAACAGGTTTTCCCAAGCACTTAAGCAACCCTCCCATTTATCACTATGATAACTCCAATGACCTGGGTAACCCGAGATACCACAAGCAGGTTTCTCTGGGATCCCATCTTCCTCTGTTTCAGCACCTACTGAAAAAAGGAAGGTATAGATAGTGCAAGATAGAAGTTCCTCTCAGCCACAATAATTGTCAAATTTGTGTCCTGTTCATACACTAGGAACCATCCTGAATGTCATTCACCAAAACCTAAATTTACTCCCTTCTAGTATGAGAGATACTATTGAAGTCTGTTCTTCAATATTTCACATATGTGGCTCAGCCTGAAGCTACAAATATTGAACAACTCATGACTGTGACAGATCTTAAAAGATTTTCTAATTAAAGAGTTTCAGTGAAGTCTGGAGAAACAAGTAGTATTTTAGATGCTTTAATGAACCATACCTTTGAAGTTCACCCATCACTAATTATTGATAGGGTGCCAAAGATCATTGAAAAGAATTCCCACTATAAGAAAAGGCTATATGAATGTAATTAGTTATAATATTTTGGATGCAAATGGATGTATTTTTGGCAATGAGCTTTCTGTACATAAGAACATAAGAACATAAGAAAGGCCGTACTGGGTCAGACCAGAGGTCCATCTAGCCCAGTATCTGTCTACCGACAGTGGCCAGTGCCCAGGTGCCCCAGAGGGAGTGATCCTAACAGGCAATGATCAAGTGATCACTCTCCTGCCATCCGTCTCCATCCTCTGATAAACAGAGGCTAGGGACACCATTCTTAACCCCTTTCTGGCTAATAGCCATTTATGGACTTAGCCACCATGAACTTATCCAGTTCCCTTTTAAATATTGTTATAGTCCCAGCCTCACAACCTCCTCAGGTAAGGAGTTCCACAAGTTGACTGTGCGTTGTGTGAAGAAGAACTTCCTTTTATTTGTTTTGAACCTGCTACCTATCAGTTTCATTTGGTGACCCCTGGTTCTTGTATTATGGGAGTATTTAAACAACTTTTCCTTGTCCACTTTTTCCACATCAGTCATAATTTTATATACTTCTATCATGTCCCCCCTCAGTCTCCTCTTTTCCAAGCTGAAGAGGCCCAGCCTTTTCAATCGTTCCTCATACGAGGCACTCTCCAAACCCCTAATCATTTTAGTTGCCCTCCTCTGAACCTTTTCTAGTGCTAGAATATCTTTTTTGAGATGAGGAGACCACATCTGTACACAGTATTCGAGATGTGGGCGTACCATGGATTTATATAAGGGCAATAATACATTTGCAGTCTTATTTTCAATCCCCTTTTTAATGATCCCTAACATCCTGTTTGCTTTTTTGACCGCCTCCGCACACTGTACGGACATCTTCAGAGAACTATCCACAATGACTCCAAGATCTTTTTCTTGACTCGTTGTAGCCAAATTAGCCCCCATCATATTATAGGTATAGTTGGGGTTATTTTTTCCAATGTGCATTACTTTACACTTATCCACATTAAATTTCATTTGCCATTTGGATGCCCAATCACTTAGTTTTGTGAGATCTTTTTGAAGTTCTTCACAATCTGCTTTGGTCTTGACTATCTTGAGTAGTTTAGTATCGTCTGCAAACTTAGCTACCTCACTGTTTACCCCTTTCTCCAGATCATTTATGAATAAATTGAATAGGACTGGTCCTAGGACCGACCCTTGGGGAACACCACTAGCTACCCTTTTCCAATCTGAGAATTTACCATTTACTCCTACCCTTTGTTCCCTGTCTTTTAACCAGTTCTCAATCCATGAAAGGACCTTCCCTTTTATCCCATGACAACTTAACTTACATAACAGCCTTTGGTGAGGGACCTTGTCAAATGCTTTCTGGAAATCTAAGTACACTATGTCCACTGGATCCCCCCTGTCCACATGTTTGTTAACCCCTTCAAAGAACTCTAATAGATTAGTAAGACACGATTTCCCCTTACAGAAACCATGTTGGCTATTGCTCAACAGTTTATGTTTTTCTATGTGACTGACAATTTTATTCTTAACTATTGTTTCAACTAATTTGCCCGGTACCGACGTTAGACTTACCGGTCTGTAATTGCTGGGATCCCCTCTAGGGCCCTTTTTAAATATTGGCGTTACATTAGCCGACTTCCAGTCTTTGGGTACCGAAGCCATTTTGTCAACATTTATAACTGAGATCGACCTAAGTTATATGTTGTTTTGGCACTACAGCTGATTTAAATAGCAAATTAAGGTTTGTCTGTGATGGACATGAAACCACCTGCCTTGTCTCTTTGGAGGGATTAAAAATATTTATCATTTCATAGAATCATAGAAGAATAGGGATGGAAGGGACCTCACGAGGTCATCTAGTCCAACCCCCAGCTAAAAAGCAGGACCACTCCCACTAAATCACCCCAGCCAGGGTTTTGTCAATCCAAAAATGAAGATTCCACCACTTCCCTAGGTAGCCATTCCAATGCTTCACCACCCTCCTAGTAAGAAAGTTTCTCCTAATATCCAACCTCGACCTTTCCAGCTGCAATGTGAAACCATTGCTCCTTGTTCTGTCCTCTGTTACCATCAAGAACAGTCTAGCTCCCTCCTCTTTGGAGCACCCCTTCAAGTAGTTGAAGGTTGCTATCAAATCTCCCCTCAGTCTTCTCTTCTGTAGACTAAATAAGCCTAGTTCCTTCAGTCTCTCCTCATAAGTCATGTGCCACAGGCCCCTAATCATTTTTGTTGCCCCCCGCAGGACTCTTTCAAATTTGTCCACATCCTTTCTGTAGTGGGGAGCCCAAGACTGGACACAGTATTCCAGATGTGGCCTGACCAGTGCCCAATAGAGGGGAATCATCACATCCCTCTATCTGCTGGCAATACTCCTACTGATGCAATTTGAGGTATTAGTAAATCAGAACTTTTTTTAATAAGTATAAGCAGGAATTGCTACCTAGGCCTAATAATCTCCCAAGTAACAAAAACAGTATTTAATAACTCCCTTAGTCTCACTTAATGGACTGTTTGCAGGAAACTGCTCATCTGGAAATTACTTTGACAAAATAAATCTGTTAAAAATCTTTGTTTAAGTAAATCTAAGAGCAAGCCATCCACCTTAAACTTAAAGATGTCCCCGAATTGTGAATGCTGTCTGTCATTTTAGTATAGGAAGGCTTCTTAAAATCTCATGTCAGTAATAGTTAACATTCTCTGCATGCTTTGCCAGAATTCAGTAGCTGGTACCCTCTCATTTTTTCTTAGTTAACTAATGATCAAAGAAAACCAGTAGTAGGAGCTGCAATTTCAAAGGTTTTTGTGGATCTGATATTTTTTTAACATTTTATGGGAATTAGGAACAAATTTTTAAAATTAAATTATTATCTCTAGACAAAAGAATTTGAGATTTTCCACAGTAATAATGCTAATATTGCATACTCTACAACCTTTCATCCAATATTTTCACTGTAATTTACAAACGTTTTTACCTAACCCTTCCAAAATTAGTGTGGGGTGGGTAAGATGGGTTAACTGCTAAGAGCTTACTCACATTAACTTTTTTATCCACAGATCTCAAAATGTTCTGCTAAGGCTGGTAAGTATTAGTGCAAAAAAAGTACCATTGTACAAAGAGAGAAAATGAGTTTCAGAACCACTAAATGACTTCCCCATGACATATACGTAGGAAGTACAGGAATGGATGGATCCCAAGTGTCCTGACCCTGAGATCATGACCCCTGTGATTTTCCCATTGGACAACAGCCCCTGAGATTTTCCCATTGGACAACAGCACTATCTAAATTGTTGCCTCTCTCATTGTTGTCAGAGGTGGGTTGCATTTGTTTATGCCCAGGCTCAGTTTGGTTACCACAAGGGATGATGAAGTAATAACTTAAAAAGATAGGCAGGCATGATTTATCTCATTCTCTCCTGTAAGTTTCTTTTCTTACTGCATGTGCACACTTTTTGTTTCCTCAGCATGCACAAGATATTTGTTTTGTACACTCACTTGAATGCTAATACTATATAAGGATGGGTGAAGTAATATTTTTTGTTTAACATTCTTGAAAAATGGATATTTGAGTGCCCATATGGTGGGTATTGATGCCATAACACTTCACCCACCTTGTCTCTCTAATATCCTGGGACCAAAACAGTTATAACAATACTACATACGGTACTAAGTAAGTTACACTAATTTGTTGCTTACAGGAATTTTATTATGAACTTGCATCACCTTTTTTTCATTGCTTTATTTGGCCCACATACTTCCATAGGGATTTTACCCATTTACTCCAGGGTGAATTTGGATCAAAAAGTAAATGGATAAAATTTCTATGGAGAGGGTATTTCTGGTAATAATGGACAAAATATCCCTGGTGGAATTCTATTGACTTTAGATGAATTACACTAAGCTGGAAATTAGGTAGTAGTATTTATTTTTCTTGAAATGGATCAACAAATATTTGTCTATTCAGTATTTTGCCATAAATTCATTCCTGGTCCAATTACATTGAAATCAATAGAGTTACACCAAAGATGGATTTGGAACCTCTTAATTTAATTTCTTAGGGAAATATTTAGGGACACATGATGCATTGATTTCCATGTATCCTCTCGACTTAAATAGCATTGCACGGTATATGTTAGAATGGAATTTTCCTGTTGATTTTATGCCCTGCATAATGGGGTACCTAGGACTATGTACAACATGGAGACTGAGGCTATGTCTACACCAATGGTCCACAACGTTTCGCTAGCAGATGGCACAATGCTATAGGTTTCAATGGCAACTGCCCTTCAGAATAGATCTGGTTGGCGACAAACGGCAGCAAATTTGTCACCATCAGATCGATTTATCAGGTTCAATTCAGCGGCAGTAAAGATATGCTCACTCAGTCCTGCAGTCAGTCTAATTATTAAAACCACCTCCTCAGGTTTTGTCGGGCTGTGCTGACAGGCACATATGTCCTATCAGCGGAGCACTGTAAAGATGGCACGTAGAGCTGAAGTTACAAAGTCGATGGTAACTTGCATAACTCCCATTGACTGCTGCTGGATTTCACTGGCAGTGTAAACCAGGTCAGAGACCTGGAAATGTTTAGGACCCTCACCTGTTTAGCACAGATGAAATTAAACTCACTCTGAATCCTGTATATTTAGAGATATAACCGAATACGGCGGGACAATTTCTCTCTTGATTCTCCATTCTGCCAGGTGACTTCTTATGTTTAGAAATAAAAAAATGCACTTTCCTCCTTCCACCTGTAAAAGAGTTATACATCTTCTTACTCCCAGCTTGCGAAAGAGACTGTGGCATGTAAAAAATGTTTGACACTAAAGTGTTAAATAAGAGAGAAATAAATTCCAAATAAAAACCAATTATTCTATAGCATGACTGAGCTGGATACATAACTTTAAACACACACACATACATTATCTTTTTTTTTTTGGATGTATTTCAAACATTTTACTCTAATTTCATCCAGTCATTCTAATCTGAAGTTTCATATGTTTCTAGGTTTCATTATTGTCATCCAATTACAAAGAATCCGGAATTTTAGACAGATGATATAAACAGTGAATAAAGCTTGAGCTTCTCATTTCTCCAGAATTCATCAGATAAATTTAAAATAAGATTAGTATCATACCTCTTAACATTTGGTTCATGTTCTTTACAGTTCTTGTGTATTTATCAGTTTTTCATTGACGAGGTCTCCAGTGTATTTTTAATCTCATTTCAATTCATATTTTTTCAATTTTCAGTTGATATGAAAGATAGATATTTAAACACTGTTTGCAGATGAATTTAAAGAAGCTGTGTTTCCCTTACCCAGACTAAACTGATGTAAATATAAATCATTATCCTTCTAATCAGGAACAGAATCCCTTAAATGGGAAATATATATATATAAAAACTAGAGCATGTCATGAAGTTAGGTAGGCAAACAATTTTAAAAAATTGCTCTGATTCATGAAAAAGCTTTTCTCAATGTAAAACTTTAGTTTCTGCTTATCAAAGCCATAATGTTCTATTAAATGAAGGATACGAGAGGTATTGGAATGCACAATGTAATGCTGAATAGTTTTAAGATGTAAGCAGAAAAATCTCTTTACTAACTAATTCAAACTTATTTTAGTTAGCTCGAATTAACTTAATTTGAACTAGCAAAATTTAGTTCGAACTAAGCAAGTGCCATTCATTGAGTTGGAATTGCGTTGAATTCAATGGGCCAGTTAGTTCGAACTAAGCAATTAGTTCGAACTAATATGGCCACATTGGTTAATTCGAACTAACTAGTTCGAATTAACCCTTAGTTCGAATAGCATATTCAAATATATTAGTTCGAATTAAGGAAGCCCTTAATTCAAACTAATGAAAGCCTAGTGTAGCCATGGCTTAAATTAGTTCGAATTAAGCTTCCTTAATTCGAACTAACTTGCCAGTGTAGACATAGCCATTGAAACCAATGGAACTGCATCAATGTAAAAGTAGAGTAACAAATTGATAAATAGAGTTGGGCAAAAAACATTGTTTGAAGTTTTTTTCATTAAAAATGTGAGTATGGAAACAGCAAACATTATTGACTTTGCTTTGATTTTGCCAAATTGTTTGTTTAAAAAAAAATTTTCTAAAAAAAACTTGATGTTTCTGTTTGCAATGACATTTTATTTCAAATTTTCATTAATTTTATATTTAAAATAGTTAAAATGGCAAAAATCTAAATAAAATATTTTGATTTTTTTTTAAATGAAACATTTTGTTCAAACCCAGGTTTTTTAAAACTTTCCAATTCACTGAAAATTTTCAAAATTTTCATTTTCCGTTCAACCCAAAATGATTTATTTTTTTTAATTTTCAAAATGTACAGGTAACCAAAGCATCCCTTATTCACCCAGCAACAATGATCAACCAGTCCACAGATGTGAGGACTTAGAACTTAGCTAGGAGAATATTTTCAGCTGAATAGTAAATTTGCTCTCCTTCCCTTCAACCCCCGCCTCCCTCCAAGAGCAGTTTCAGGGTGACTAAAGCTATTCATGAACTCAGGTCAAATTCAGCAAATAGTTTCAACCAATTAAAAATGAAGAAAGACATTAAAAAAGTCAAAGCAGTTTGTTCAGTCATTTTCAAAACAAAAGTGTTAACTACCTTTCATTTCAAAATGGCATTTTATTTCAAATTTTTGCTATATTTGTTTATTTTTAAGATTCTTTCCTCCCACCCCTCCCACATACACCTTAAAAAACAACTAATGAACAAAAACAAAATGTTCATTAGAGCTAAAATGTCTTTTGGATTTTTTTGTTTGTTTGTTTCAGTGAGAAAAACAAAAACATTTCAATGTCAGTTTGAAACTCCACAACTATATATTTTGTGTTTTGGGTTTTTAGAGGTATTTTTTCAGATTTTTTGGTTCATCTCAGCTCTCTTTAGAACAGTATTTAGTCCTGCACATTAAATATAATTGAAATAATGCAGTTAGGATCATATATATGATGGACTATTTGCTTTTCTTCAGACTGAACACGCCAAACTTTGCTAACCTTCTAGAAAACAAGGTTTCATTTTTCATGCCTTTTCCTCTTTTTGTTCCTCTCTTTGGTAAACAGGAGAAGTTCAATCACTTTTTAAAAAGCCTGGTTCCTGCCCAGCCTATTCTCCTATACAGGAGGAGAAATTCCACTGTGGGAAGTCAGTTCTCCCTCACACACAGTGTAACCTGTAATACAAGTAGAGCCCATTGAAGGAAGGAAACATTCTGCACTGGTTTACTCTCTCATGAAGGTCTGACATCTTGGCCAATACACTAAGGACAGAAGTAGGGATCTCCAAAGCTGCAGGTATGAATCCGTACATAATTCTTTAGCTGTAACAGACCAATATCCTCTTTGGATCAGGGACACATAACAAAATGAGCAATGGCTTACATGTTTCCTCAATGTCAACTCCTTCTCATCTTCCTCCAAGACTGCTCCTAATCCTGTTCCTGTCTTGTCTCCACTCTTTGCTCCTGCTACCTCGCCTTGTCCTGGGTTCCAGCTTCTTCCCTCAGATCCTGATTTTGACTCTGACCCACTCCTTCTGCTCCACCCACTCAGCTTGCCTGTTGCTCTCCCCATTAGGTCTGGCCATCCATGGTTCGGTCTCTAACAATCAAGCCCAAAAGGAAGCTCATGAGATAAATAACTTTGTTAGTCTTTAAATGTGCCACAGAACTCCTTGTTTGATTTGTTGAACTGGACTAACACAGCTACCCCTCTGGAACTGACCAGTGTGTTACACAGGCATACAGCAGGGCTTGCAACTGAGCTCTCAGCCATTAACAAGAAGCAATTAGAATAATTAATCAGTCAACAGAACTTTTTAAGAAATAAAATGTCTAAAGGAATGAAGGCTGATGGCTGGCAACATCTGCCTTTGTGGAGGTATCATCTTGTTAGGAAGCAGAATATTTGTAGAGTAGATCAAACAGATCTGCTTATAAAATCTAAAATAAATTGTAAGCAACTAAATACTGTAGAAAATGGAAAGATTTCTTTTAAAGCTGCATTTTTTAAACACCTCTGTCTGACCTGTTGACAAATTCATATGATATCTTTGATGTTTTGTCATATTCAGTCTGACAGCTGCCATTGCTTGACAGTCATTTCAATAATGATGAATTTTTCCCCTACAGAGCGATGGGGTAACAATTATATTTTATATTTACAATGAAGACAGTGAAAACATTTTCCTTTACCTTTTTGCTGGTGAGTATTAGCTCCTTGCATGGGTATTCTATACTTAATAGAACCACTAATATCTTATCTACCAGTAAAAAAGATAAAAAGAAAATGTAACCACCTCCATGTATTGTGTTTATTTCAAAGCTTTACAAAAAGTGTATATGCAAGAATCAATTCACCTGCCACTGATGAGCAGTTGCCTCTAGGGTGAAATGTAGCAATGGTTTAAAAGTTTTGGAGAAGTACTCTTGTCCTATATTATTAATGATCAGTTTAGGCACTGCAAAGGGGCTGGATTCTGGCCATAAACAACCAGTGGAGAATTCCCTTAGCAGAGGGGAACTCCACATTGGCATAAACCCAGCTCTGTACCAGGGAGTGTGCCAAAGGTCAACCAGAGGAGAGGAGTAAGGGGGCAGGTTGAGGACATAGCTCTACCTCATCTATCTTCCAGTGGTGTAAGGTACCTGATCTGATAAGATCACAACCCAGGGTAACATGTCAACTCATTTTAAGAAACACACACATTTCGATGACACTGGAAAACTTTCTTGAGTTGCAACTAGCCCTTTCATTTATCCCTAAATGGCAACAGCAACTCTACCTCAGATCAGCTGATACATGAAGGTAGGATAACATGTGGAGCTATTTGAATCAAGGCAAGAGCAGCCTTCTGGTATTATATGAGGCACCATATGCGTCTGACACACTAGAAATACCATTTTAGTGGAGTGGCAACATAAAAGACCTGCACAATCGATATTAGGGATCAGATTCTCAGCTGGTGCCAATAGACAGAGTTTGATGGCAAAGTTCCACTGACTTTCTATTTATAGACAACAGAGTCCTGTGGCACTTTTAAAGACTAACAGATTTATTTATCGCATGAGCTTTCGTGGGAGAAAATCCCACTTTGTCAGACGCTTTGAAGATAGGAAAGTTACAGAGTGGGAGGAACTTTCCTATCTTCAAAGCGCCTGATGAAGTGGGATTTTCTCCCACGAAAGCTCATGCGATAAATAAATCTGTTAGTCTTTAAAAGTGCCACAGGACACTGTTGTCTTTCTACAATAGACTAACACGGCTACCCCTTTGGAATTTTCTATTTATAGTAGCTCATGGTTCAGCCCCGAGAATGTAATGTGTGCTGGTTTAGACCTTAATAATTTATTAAACATGGTTAAAAAGACAAAGCAGTGATGGTGATTCCTGTCAGAGGAAAGCTTTTATATTCAGTGCACTACATCTGACAAGTCAGTACATATAGCAGTTCTGCTTCTGTTACACTGGAGCTGTTCAGGAACAGTCTTGCTAATGTGTATTGCCCATCTTTTCTTGGTTTGCTCTCTGCTTCTTTTGTAGCACCACCTGTTACCAGATTTGAAGTTAGCACCATATATTTAGACACATATACAGCACTGAGATGCTGGGTGCTCTACAAAAAGTTAAACATCATATAGTTAAGTTGGTCAAAACCCCCTACAAATGAGCATCTCTGCTCCCTCGCCCCATCACACATAGCTTTGTATAATGACAGGAAATGTTCTATTTATACTGTTAATGGGAGTCACTGGAGGGTCCTATTAGAGATAGTGTTACACATGTTCTAGTTAATTATATAATGCATAATTTGCCAGAGCTGGAAAAATGCTAATTCTCAACTGTGATTCAGTTCTTTTTGGAAGCTAAGCGTCTCACCAGTAAAGCTTGTCCCATTCTTGAGTCTCTGTGTTTGACTGCTTTATTCTGTAGTGTGGCTGCTGCTTACAGTTAGACCAGTGAAAGCAAATAAAATATTGTGGTCCTTGGCATAAGTCAGAGCAGCTTAAAGGTTGCTCCAACTTATACCTGAGTGCTCATAGTCCAAGATGAAATTCTGGGAGCCATAAATCGTTGGAGTTCACACCCAGTTATATCACTCTTGCCCCCAAGAGCGCTTCCTATTTTGGCAGCTGAGAAGGACAGGATGTCACATTGTTAAAGGGAATCCCCATGTGGTTCAGAGCTGCCATTATGTATAACTAAGTACTGCACTGAGTAAGGGGACTGCCTATATAAACAGATTTTCTGCTGACTTTATACCACAGCATCATAAAATAGCCAGAGTATATACAAGAAAAAGGTAACTGCTGGTTTTAGACTTATTTATAAATTCTTAAATAAAAAAAAATATTAACCCTTAAAAGCAATTTATAATGAGCATACACTGTTTATAGTTGCATGCTTTATATATATAAAAGGAGCTACAAGGAGAATATAAAAATGAAAATGTATGAATTAAATGAGTTTGCCTGAGCTAGGGATGAGAGCCTTCACATTATGCAATTCTGGGCTTCCATTTAGCAATAGAAGATGTTAAATGTCCAGTAAGATAGATAGATAGATAGATAGATAGATAGATAGA
>ML685801.1:366595-410849 GCA_007922175.1 Pelusios castaneus
TATAACTATAACTATAGCTATATATATAACTATATATATATATATATATATAAAACTATATATATATATATATATATATATATAAAACTATAGCTATATATATAGTTATCTCTCTCTCTCTCTCTCTGTATATATATATATATATAAAACATCTTCTATTGCTAAATGGAAGCCCAGAATTGCATAATGTGAAGGCTCTCATCCCTAGCTCAGGCAGGCAGCAGGAAAACCTTGGGAAACTCATTCAATCTATACATCTGCATTTTTATTTTCTCCTTTTAACATCTACATTTTCCAAACTTAGATGGGATAGTAAGTTGGCCATTCTGAGGCTGTCTTGTGTTCTCTCTTCTACTTCTTTTGTGTGTGTGGAGATAGCACTTCATCTATGCTAGAATTTCATGTCCTACATATATTGCTTTTTAACCATAAAATGAGAGTTGAAATTTAGCTTTTGTTCACTAGTGTGCAATGTACACTAAGAACTCAGTATAGTACATTTCCACAATCAAGTAGCCATCCATCCACTCTCTGAACTATAATCCTAAGTGATTTATACCATTAAAACAAGGAATATTTGTTTGGGATGTACAGATAGTCTTCATTTTGAGCTTTTCTGTGAGTCCAAACTTCTGAAAGAGTCATTTATGTCTGTGTTACTGCAGCAACAACAAATTCAAGTTGTTATCTTAATAACAAAGTCAGTTCATTTCTTTAAAAAAATAAAAATGAATTCCTTTGGGCTTGCTTTGGAAGAAGTGCTAGATTTAAATATTAAAAACTTGGCAGTATTAAAAGCTACAAAACAAAAATATCATTGAATGCAATAGAATCTGGAAAGTATTTTGATATATAATTTATATATGTAAATTATTTAGTATTTATGCAAATTAGCCGATTATGAAGAGCCCCTGTATTGTGAATGGTGCTTCAACCCATACACTCATCATCTACTAATAAAATAAATATTGAAATAAAATGCATTCTTAGTTCAAATTTATGTATATAGACGGCATCAAGCTGCACAGAAAGTTTGAAAGCACACTGCTTTTTTTTTTTTAACTGAAGACTTTAAAGAAAGCAGGTGGGGAAGTGCTTGAATATACTGAGATACTATTTATATCACAGTAGCTCCATAAATTCTCAACCAAGATTGGGACCTCACTGTCTCTTATTATTGTATATACAGCACCCCTCACAGTCTTTGCCCCCAAAGAATTTGTAATGTAAATGTAAATAAAAACAAAGAAAGAATTATCCCCCAACTTACAGCTGAGGAACTGAGGCACAGAATAAATAATTTGCATAAGTGTACATGGAAAGTTTGTGACTGGATCATGATTTGAACCCAGATGCCCAAAATCCCAGTCTAGTGCTATAACCACAAAGTCTGACATCCTCTCTGAAGCAGAAAAACTGACCTAGGTTTCCAGCTAGAAAGACAGGAAGGGGAAACAGACACAATTGTCACTGAAACAATTGTAGCCCTAGATTTATTGCAGTATCCTTTTTCTTCTCTATATTAAAACTGTATTATAAGCAACAAAAAATATATGAAACTTGAACACCTTGATGCAAATTGCTCCATAGCTATTACCTGGATACTTCAAGGGTGTGTAAATAGCACCTGATTCTCAGTGCCATATATGCTGTAAATACAGCACTGCAAATGAATTTGCAAGTAATGCAAACAACATACATTTTGATAGCCACTAAATTCTAGCAAGGCTGGAAAAAAACATGTTGCCCCTGACACTGTTTAGTTCTTCTTTGAGTTAACCAAATATGATGTTTAGCAAGGACAAAACATGGTTGTCACATTAGTGGGAGGAAACAAAGATCAAATGATGAATACCAATTTCATTTGTCAAAACATTTCCTTGTACTGCTCACATAGGTGCCTTTAGAAAATAACAGTCAGAGACAAAGTACTAGCAAAAGCATCTTTTATGTAAGTGTATCCCTGTGCAAATGACCAACGTGAGGCCTGTGCATCACTTAAGTCTTACTTGAGCCATATTTTGATGACTGAAGTGGTGCTCTTGCCTTTTGTTGGCCTTCTGCACAAGGGTGAACTGAACTTTTAGAGCAGAAAGTCGAAGTCTTGATAAGCTGTAGTCATTTTAGATTCAATGCCAACTTTTGCAAGATAAAGAGCAATAACTCCTGTAATTTGCTGTATACGGTATGCTTGTATAACGTTTTATGTTTATTGTATATCAATGGCTTCCACATCACTCTATAAGTAAAAGATACTTTCCTCCTCTAAATGGCATCTCTGCAAATACCATCTTGGGAGTAGGAATCAAGCTGCTTTTTTTTGTTCTTTTCTTATCACCTGTGATAAAGTTTCTGGAGGCCATGGTATGCAATCCATGATGTATGCACTACCAACCACACAAATAATGCATTTGTCTATATCCCAAAGTTAAGGGCAATATGGTTGGAACCAAACCTGAAGTTAATGCCTGAGAAAAAATGGTAACAGTTTTATTACCCTTTTAAGAGTGTACAAAATGACTGGAGGTTTTTAATTCAGCACTACACAGCGTCATTGTTGGGACAATGCCAGGGGCTCGTCCCTTCAAAGAAATAGAAGGCAGCAAAGGAGAGAAAGTTGCAGTGCCTGACAAAACTAGATTGAGAAAACTATCTGCCTCCTTTCTCTGAGCAGAGTCAAACAACTGAACTATAATCACAGCCCTGGACTACTATTGCTTTTCAGAATGGAATTTGATTTTGGCAGTCCAGAGATGAGGTGCTTCCTCCTCTTACCTGCTGCTAGTTATGTTGTTGAGTACATTGTGGTTGTGATATTAGGTGGGAACTGGAGCACTTGTTCAGATAAAACCTTAGCTCAAAACTTGAGACTTTTCCAACCTGAAAATCTTTGGTTATCTGTTTTATAAAGTGATATTATAGCTTTGCTCCCCTTCTTCATTTTGAGTCTTTGGCCAAAATAGGAAACAGAAGTGATAGAATATTATGAAAAATCTCACCCTCCTAATAAGGCAAGCCCAATCAAAAATGGGAATTGCCGGCAACCTTCTAAGGAACTCTACTAATGACATTTCCAACCTCATTTGGATGATTGAAGAGGTTCAGGGAAAGAAAGACATATCCAAACATTGGGGTTCCTAAGTGAACCATATTAAACTTATGAGGGCTTGGTATTCCAAGGACAGAAGTCCCATGGGCTGCGTCTACACTGGTAAATTAAGTCGACTTAAGCTTGGCTACACTACACTTTGCTTAAGTCGGCTGATGGGAGTCAAACTTACATAACAAGGGGTATTAAAAATGCAGCTATTACACAAGGGTGTTTGTGAAGCAAATTACATTGCGTCTACACTGGTAAATTAAGTCGACTTAAGCAAAATAGAAGTCGACTTAATGAAAATTAAGTCGACTTTATTAAACCACCTTTCTACTCGACCTAAGGCTTAATTCGACTTTTTAGAGTCAAATTAAGCCAGTGTAGCCCTGGGGTAGCCCTAAGTCGACTTAGGGCTACCCCAGGACTACATCAATGCCTTCCCTGCCGGGGGGGGGCACAGGGGGAGCCTGGCATGCCCCCCTAAAGGGAAGGGCATGTGGGCAGGGTGTGACGCTGTCTGGATTTAGGGAAGCATTTATGATATTATTTTCAATGGATATCTCATAAATGCTATAATCCATAGGAACTATGTCATGTTTGGTATCAATAGAAAGGTAGTAATTTGCTGGGAATGATTATATAGTTGATGTCTAGAAATTCTATTTCGATTAGAAGTTAGAATTTGATGTTATATCCATACTTTAACTTATGTTAAAACCATTGTGTCCTTAATGTTTAGGAATGTGCCAGGACAATGGTCCCAGGGAGTTACCTGATGAGCCATTAGGACACAATGGTTGTATTCCTTATGTCTTTAATGGCTCATCAGGTAACTCACTGGGACCATTGTCCTGGCACATTCCTAAACATTAAGGACACAATGGTTTTAACATAAGTTAAAGTATGGATATAACACAAAATTCTAACTTTTAATCGAAATAGAATTCCTAGACATAAACTATATAATCATTCCCAGCAAATTACTACCTTTCTATTGATACCAAACATGACATAGTTCCTATGGATTATAGCGTTTATGAGATATCCATAGAAAATAATATCATAAATGCTTCCCTAAATCCAGACAGCATCACACACAGGGCTCTGCCTTGCCAGGGTCCCTGTCCCCCTTTGCCCCATTGCACACAAGGGGTGCCCCCCCTGCCACCGTGGACCTACCCAAGGTCCCCCTAGCCCCACAAAGTCGACCTAGAGCATCCAGTGTGGACGCTCTAGGTCGACTTTGTAAGTTTCCCTTTAAGTCGACTTTAAATTTAAGTCTAGACACACTAAGTCGACTTAAAAGTGCAAGTGTAGATATAGCCATGGATTTGATTGGGAGCTCTCTATGTGGAATGAAGTATGGAGGATCATGTCTTTTGAGATTCAACCCTAAGGGACATTAAAAATCTAAAAAACTCTTGTCAGCCCACAGCTAAAACAGAGAATTAATCTTATTTGGAAATGGACTAACCATCATTTCTAAACAATATTATGATTCTATCAAAGACTGGCATATTAATATCTGCATACATGTAGTACTTGGAAATAAATACAGTTCAAATTTTTATTTTTAATGGTGTCAGCTATACAGTCTATTAAGGAAACAACATAAAAACAGTATCTTTCCCTCAGACATTTCAAATCACATTTAAAAATAAAAGGCAGAAAATAAGGCACTCGAATCTTGCAGTCCATGTTACCACTCAATCCTGTGAAAATATTATCTGAGTAAGTAGGATTTGGCCCCCAGCCACACAGAGAAAATTACTCTCTAGCCACATCAACCTCAGAAAATCCTACCAAACTCAGACAATTCAGTAAAGGAAAGAAATAACTACAATACATTTTAAGCCCACAGACTACTTGTTGACCCTGCCCCTGCTTGAGGGGATGGACTGGAGTCCCTTGAACATTAATTTTCCCCTTTGAGCCAGCCTTCAATCACATAGAAGCCCCGTAGTGAGGGGATGTGGCCTCTCTCCCAGATGGACAAGGAGGGATGGCCCAGTGCTTTACGCACACTTCTAGTGTAAACTAGCGCTAATTCGAGTAGAACTATTTGACAGCTGACAGATGACACGGACACAAAATAACCACCATATCCTCAAATAATGTAATATGACACCATGGGAACAAATTATAATTCAGAATACGATAGGACCATCTATGGAGAGCTGTAATTTACAGTGCATGCGATTAATTAAAGTGACAGTCTGATGGCCAAAGGAGAATCGAAGAGAACCTGTTTGACTGGAGTGGAAGTTTAAAGAGTTGGGGTAGGGGAGCTGAATGCTTGCATGAAGAGTTGGTTGTGAAGCTGAGAAGCAGCTCCCTAGCTTATATAAGTCTCAGGGTGGAAAATAATGAAAGGGAAATAAATCCATACAAGAGGACAGAAGCACAGAATGAAGAGATGGGCTAAAAATATGACAATGAGTTAATGCTATCCTTGAATCACTAGCAAAAAAGACAGCCCTTTGGCATGTACCAGAGGCACTATTCTAAAAACGCAGTAGGCAGGAAGGAAAAAAGTTCCGTTATCATTTATGTTGTTTAATATTTCTTTTGGCTGCAAAATTTCCAAACAGTACAGGAGAAAGAAGGGGAGGCGATCACCAGAATAGGGAGGAGA
Source organism: Pelusios castaneus (assembly GCA_007922175.1). NCBI lineage: Eukaryota > Metazoa > Chordata > Testudines > Pelomedusidae > Pelusios > Pelusios castaneus. The sequence continues at coordinate 372,328 of ML685801.1, forward strand.
TTGTGGAGAAAGCAGTTTGATGGTTAAAGTGGAGAACAAAGAATCAGTGAGGCTATGTCTACACTTGAAAAGTTAAGTCGACTTTATAAAGTGGACATTATTAAGTCAACTTAACAGAAGTGGACTTAACTTTTCAAGTGCAGATGTGGCCCCTTTTCAACCTTATTAAGTCGACTTAACGTTGCAAGTCGACTTAAAAAGGTCCACCTAGGAACTACTCCATGTCTCCACTGGCTTAAGTCGACTTAATAAAGCCAACTTAAGTGCTAGTTCGAATTAAAATGAGGTGTTATTAATTCAAACTAACTTTTCCTTAATTCGACTTAAGGAGCAGTTTAAGTTGAATTAAGGAGAGCCCAGTGTAGACATGGAGTAAATTAAATTGACTTAAGCCTCCTTAAGTCGACTTAATTCGTAAGTGTAGATGCACCCTAGATGTCTTCCCCTAACTTTACTCTGGTTTGTACTGTAGGCTTCACTTTGCTGTGCTTCAGATCTTCTTGTATAAAATGTATGCCATACATCCTTCATAAGTCTGTTGTGAGGCTGAGTTGATTAATATCTGCAAAGGCTTGCTGCTGCATAATACTCAGCACTCATGAGTGTCAGCTGCACATACACAACATCCAGTGATTTGGTTGGGTCTGATTGAAAGGCTGTTGATGTTAATAGGAATCTTTACATTGACTTATGGGTTTGGATGCTCAGCACTTGCCGTATTGAGCTTTTAGTGTTTTCATTTGATAAAGCAAATTAATATTGGAGTCATTTTCACTCCTAAAATGGTAGGAATTGAAGATGAGAAATACATACTGGACATCATGAATTAAAGATTCTGAAAGGCATACAGTCTCCATGTACATTATGTTATGTCCGAGTCCTTCAGGTTTCCTCCCAATGCTGTTTCAAGTATATAAAGAAGTGTTGGGGGAGGATGAGATTACTTTTACAAACAAACAGAAGTGGAATGACTGTTCTTTGGTGTTATGAGATGTATTGGGTATATGTTGTTGCAGGCTTATATAGTTGACTGGTGTATGCAACAGTTGCATTATTATCTAGGTTATGTAGCAACTAAAATATCTTGAATCAGAGCCTGTCACCCATTCCACCTGCTTTGTGTCACTCAGGCATCACAAAGGAGGCAGAAAAATCACCCTAACCATCCAGTTGGATAGGAGGTGTGTAACAGGGAGTAAAGAGCAGAAAGGAGTTGTGGTAAGAGTGTTACTTTTCTCCACTGACCTCTGGCTGCCAGAATAGCTTACTGGAAACCTCTGAAGCTGGCACAATTTAGAATAGCCCTTAAGGTCATATTAATTGCTCCCTAGCCTTGGACAAGCACCCAGCAGCCTAAGGATCAGAGAACATTAAGACACCTTTTGCAGCCTCCTGGCTCAGACTGGAGGTGAACAGATTTTTATAGTGGGAAATTAAATCTATGTTAATGGAATGGGAACCCTTGGGTAGGAAAGTGGGCTTTTATAATCATTTAGAAATTAGTTATTTTGACCTTTTGCAATTTTAGGGGCTTGGTGGCCTCTGTAAGTCCAGTGGGAGGATGAGCAATTCAGAACTGCATGACACTAAAGAAGAAGAAGGGTCCTTTAACTATTCATTTTCTAAAGTTATAGAATTTTTGAAAGAAAGCAGAGTGGATAAGGGGAAGGGCAAAAATAGTATTTTCTACACATTTGCTGCAGTTACTCTGTTTTCAGACACATTTTAATTTAGAAATAACATAAGGCAAGGGATCCCAACCTGTGGTCTGTGGATCCCTGGTGGTCTGTGAGGGTACTGCAGGTGATCCAGGGGGTGGGGAGGGGTGAGATAATGTGATGATAATGTACCTCTTATAAATCATATTCAATGTTACATTATTATTCGCAATGTATCTCCCATCAGCCATAGGCTATATTAAAAATATTTAAAATGGCTTGCTTACGTGGTGATGCACAAAAGCTTTTGATAACAATGCAGTTAGCAGTCTGCATAAAGGAAAAGGCTGGGAGCAACTAACATGGGCTATGTCTACACTAAAAAAGTAAAGTCGACTTTGTTAAATTCACTTTAATAAGGCCGAGGTCGAGGTTGGATATTAGGAAAAGCTTTCTCACTAGGAGGGTGGTGAAGCATTGGAATGGGTTACCTAGGGAGGTGGCAGAAGTTCCACCTTTGGAGATTTTTAAGGCCCGGTTAGACAAAACCCTGGCTGGGGTGATTTAGTGGGAGTGGTCCTGCTTTTAGTAGGGGGTTGGACTAGATGACCTCATGAGGTCCCTTCCATCCCTATTATTCTATGATTCTATGAAAGTGAACTATGTCGACTTAGCTTTAAGTCGACTTAGTCCACTTTGTAAAGTCGACTTAACCACCCTTAAGTTGACTTAATAAAGTTGACTTAAGGGTTACTCCATGTCCACACTGTCCTTAAGTCGACTTTAGGAGTTGACCTAAGGGTTACGTCAACTTAATGGCTATGTCTACACTTGTCCAAATAAGTCGACTTAGCATGTCTACACTGTAAATTTAGGTTGACTTAAAGTCGAGCATGCCAAATCAACTTAGAGCATCCACACTGGATGCCTATGTCAATCTTTAGGGACTAGGTGGACCTAGGAGTGGTGCATGGTGGGAAGGGGGGCACCCAAGAGGTGCCACTTCCCCAGGCACCCCTCCAAAAGTGACAGGGAGCTCAGCATCTTCCCCATTGTGCTTGGGTACATGGGGGCTGAGCAGGAGCAGGGTACAGGAGAGGGGTGGGCAGAGCTGTGTTCTGCCTTGTGGGTGGGCATGCCAGGCTCTGGCTGTTCCAGGCACCCTGGAAGGGAGGTCAGTGGGGGAGCCCTAGGGACCCTTTAAGTCGACTTAGGGCTAAGTCACGTCTACACTGGCTTAAGTCAACTTAATAAAGTTGAGTTAACCAGTAAGTCAATGTAAAACTAGGTCTTATTAAGTCGACATAAAATTTCCTTAAGTCGAATTAAGCAGCAGCTTAAGTCGACTTAAGGAAACTGTAGTGTAGACGCAGAGTAAATTAACTCGACTTAAGCCTGCTTAAATCGACTTAATTTACAAGTGTAGGCGCACCCAATGAGTGGTAGTAACAAAGTTGACTTAAGCTTTCTGATAAACTTAAGGAATTTCTTAAGTTGACTTAATGAAAGTCTAGTGAGGACGTGGCATAATTTAAGTCGACTTAAGGCTCCTTAAGTTGACTTAAATTGCCAGTGTAGACATAGCCTTAAGGGCTTGTGTTGGCACTCTACTGATTTTTTTAACATGTTAAAGCATTACATTATCAGAAGTGCTTCTTATTTTCCAAACATTCAGAGTATTTGGCTAACCTAAAGGGGAACTGTTTGCCTTTCGGCCATGGTACTAACCAAATGACTTAAGCCAGGTCTACATTAACCTTGAAATTCAATGGCAATTGACAGGAGTTATGCAAGCTACGCAGACTAGCTTGCATAACTCCTGACAACTTTGTAACTCCTCTTTTACATGATGTCTTCACTGTGCTGAACCGATGGGAAATGTGTTCCCCTCAACACAGCACTACACCACTTGAGGGGGTGATTTTAATGCGTTGACTTCCGGATCGGTTCTTCAATGACCACTGAATTGATCCAGAAGGATTGTTAATTTGCCGCATTCAGTGAAGGTGTACCCTTAGAAACTTTCTGCTTAGCAGCCACTCACCCAAATTCACTAAATCCTCTTGACACATTGTAATTCTCAGATAAATTTTGAGGAGTTTCAGGTATTTGGAACTGCATGTGATAGATGCTATCATTATGACGGCTTCGAGAAATATCTGAGGCATGGTGTCAGGACATTAATGGAAGAATTATCACATCTATTGATCATAACATTTCAGGTGTGGAAATTTCTCAAGATAACAGATCAAACAACCAGTACAGCACTTGTAACAAGATTTATTTTTCTTTCACCATCAGACCAAAAAAAAAAAAAAAAGAGCAGAGACTCTTGTCACTGTCCCCTTACTAATTCTTTCTTTGCTGAAGGACCATGGTTATGCATCAACAATGGTTTCAATGCAATATCTGCACCATTAAAGAATGAAGCAGCAGAAAAGTGCCTGACATTTATTGGACATGCAGTACTTAGTATGATCAGCAGCCTTTTGATCCTTTCATTAAAAAGCCAGCATAGTGTTTCGGAAAACACCCCCCCCCCCCAAAGAGTTATCGTTAAAGCACCCATGCTTTAACCCATCATTTTAAACCCCCATCCACAAATGCTGCATCACATTCTGTGAAAACTTGATCTCAACTCACAGGGGCATCTTCACATAACCTCTACTTAGAAGCAGTATTTATCATTATATGATCTAGTTTTTCAACCAAAATCTACCTCTTACAGTGGAATGTCCTCAGAACAACCTTTTGAGGCTTGAATATTCTCTTCTTTAAATAGCATTTAAACCATTTACTTCAGTGAAATTTCTCCTGATTTACACAAATGTATGTGACAGGAAACTAAAAATATAAATCATTATGTAAGTTAAATAGCTTGATTCAGGTGTTTTTCTACTTTACTTTCAAAGAAAATTATCATTTTTTCAGCCCATCCCTTAGATCCTGATTTTTCAGACATGCCAGTCGCCTCTGATTCCAGCTGCAGGTACTCAGTAACATTGAAAATATGTCCTTCCCACACAGTAACCAACATGCAAGAGTTAGTCTCTGTGTTAAATAGGCTCCCAACTTTATAACCAGTTAGTTCCCCTTGCCAGATTTCTTCACTGTTTTCTCAGTCACTAGACTGCACAATTACTGATTGTGCTGGAGACAGTTTCCTGTTTTTACACTCAAATGTTTTGGAAATGAACAGTAAAGAAGAAAAAATAAATCAATTATATTACAATTGAATTAATTTATCCTTAATCTAAATCGTACTTTGAATGGACTGAGGTCATTCTCCACCAGAAATTATGCTCATTATGGGACTGCTCCAAGGTTCATTGAAGCCTTTGGAAAAACTCCCACTGACTTCCACTGGGCTTTAGTCAGGCCTCAGGGACCACAGTTTGGATCCTTGTTTTAGATTCCAGCGGTGACTACAGAACAATAACTTCTGAATAGTTTTTGCCTTCCTCTGTAGCGTGGGGCATGGCTCTTTAGCTGGTGGATTATCTTTACCTTAAATCTTTAAACCATGATTTGAGGACTTTAATAGTTTAGAGATTTATTACAGAAGTGAATGAGTGAGATTCTGTGGCTTGCATTGTAAAGGAGGTCAAACTAGATAATCATATTGGTCCCTTCTGTCCTCAGAGTCTATAAGTCTATGAGTAATATCCATATTCTGGTAAATGATAGATAAAGGTGTCAATAAAAGCTAAATTACAGTCTCTAAGCAGCAGCAATCAAAGTGTCAATCTTCTTTAATATTCTAAAAAGTGAGAAATTCCATTCTGAGCTTTCTTCATTTCCCATTAGTAACCAAAGTGATAGCAAAAACACTAATAAAAAATAGGATGCTTAGGACTGATTACAGCCTAATTAAGGTTGATAAATCTGTTTTTACACAATATGCAAATAAGCTGTGGAAATACTTATCATAATGCACCAGTGATCCCAAGAACTTAGTAGTATTCAAAAAAGCATAACAACTCCCCCAACTCCGCCCCATAACCTGAAGTATGATCCATCCAAACAGACCCTTGCACTCCTCTTGCTTTGAGGTCAACAGACTCTACACTGGCCCAATGGACATAGCTTCACTCATGCAGAACAGCTTGCTTGAGTCCAAGTTACTGTTGACAACACAACTTTCCTCCCTGACACTCACTGCAATAACAATCATGACAGTGTAAAATAAAGATGCCCATTTACATTAGCTAGAAGAAAAATTATGAGGGTTCTAAACCTTCACACTTCAAGAATAGCCTCTCATGTGGGACTTAGGAGAGCTCTCCATGGACAGGTTATTGCTCTGAAACATCTTTTATAAACTGATATTGGAGACAAATGGACCTCTGTCCTGATCGAGATTGGCAATTCTTATGTTTGGGATACTAATAACTGCAGTAGAGTAAAATGGTAAGCATATTACTGGCTTATTTTTTTGTTGAGACTTTCTATAAAAATATTTAAAAAATTAAACCAAAACTCCAACAGTATTGAATGTTTAAGATTTTTTCTGGCCCAGATTGTGCCCTGCAAGATCCTGAGTGATTACCACCAAAAGACATTTCTCTGTTGTTGTTTATTTATTTATTTATTTATTTATTTCATTTCCATCTGCATTTGTAACTGGTTTTCCAGCTGTCTAGATGTTTGGTAGCTCAGCAATGTATTTCATTCAAGCTGTGCTCGCATAGTTTCCAGATCATTACACAACACTGTGTTCCTGGATTGTGTTGCATCATGTCTTGTCTCCTGTGATATACTTCTCCAGTTCACAAGAGAGATACTGCCTTAGACAACTACGTAGCAGAAGGCAAGGCAAGGTTGTGGATTTTGTTTGCAATTGCTCTTTCTTTTTGGCTATCAGAATCTCCACTTGGAAACTTTTATATGTTCAATGACACTTTTTGAGTCTCGTTTAATCTTTGCCAAGGCTACCTCACTTATCATTTTGAGACTTGTCACAGGGCAAAGAAATATTTGCCAACCTCTTCACTAAGTGTAACCATTTCATCAAAATGACCCTCTTCTCGCAAAGATTCCTACAGAGAAATGCTTTTCCCTGAAAACTCTCACACAAATAATGACTCAAGGGGATCTTTATTCTGAGGCTTCAAGCCAGCAACCTAGCCAGCTGGACTTCTCCTTGCCCATCAATATGAATTATTTGTAATTCGTCACAAGCTCTACCTCACTGAGACCCATTTCTCATTATCATCCTGTGAAATATGGTTCAGTCTCTGAAGGGTCTAAAGCCATTCAAATTTCTGAATCATGAGTAGAACTTGAACATAGGCATCTGCAGACATTGTGACCGTAGACACTTCACATTTCCCAGGGGATCCTTGAAGGAGTTTTTAGTGGTTTTTATTGTATCATGGAATGTACAAAGACCTCAGTTTCATTGTCTACATTGGGAGTCATATGAAGTAAGTTATTGGAGGATGGGAATAAATATGTAAATTGCTGTGTCACTAGAGAAGGCCTGTGGGTACTTATAGTCAAAAAAAACAAACAAATGCGATAGGGAGTAGATCTGGCCAAGCATATGGCCTGAACAGGAGGGAAGGATTAAGGCCCAAGTCTTCACCTAAAACTTAGGCCAATTTAGCTACATTACTCAGAGCTATAAAAACTGGCATGCCCTGGGCAATTCAGTTAAAGCAACCCAAAACCTACTGTTGGTACAGCTATGCTGATGGAAGAATCCCTGATCGAAGAACCCAGAAGAACCCCTTCCATCACTGTAGTAAGTGTTTACAATAGAGTTATAGCAGCATAGGAACAGCATTGTAGACATACCCAAAGGATGTAAAGTCCTCACCCTTGAAAGTGAAGATGAAGAATATGGTGCAGAAAGAGATATGGAAGCAGTGAGAGCACTCATAAAAGAGGGTGATATGGTCAAAGCGGTTTGTTGTTTCCACATAACAATGACCTTTCTGACCTGATCCTATGACTTACACTTCCCTGTATTTATTTTCCTCCCATTCTGAATATTCCCCATCTTCAGGCATCTGACGAAGTGGGATTTTCTCTCACAAAAGCTCATGCAATAAATACATTTGTTAGTCTTTAAAGGTGACAAGGACTCTTGTTTAGGTCGACTTAAGCATCTTTAAGTCGATCTAACTTGCCAGTGTAGACATACCCCTTGTTTATTTTGCTGAACTAGACTAACACAGCTACCCATTTGGAACTAGGTGACAGTGTTTCTGAGGATGGCTGAAGGTAAGGGTTTTGGCTGGAATGTGAAATGGAATTTGCTGCTGTTTTTATCAGCTGGTATGTAAATTTTTGAAGGTATTTGGTTGCTGGGTGATATTTTAATTAACTATAAAATTAACTATAAACTTAATTGCTGGTGTGATGCACAGATTTCATACATAGGCATTCATAATATTTTTATACACACACACACACACACACACACACACTGTAAAGAAAATAAATAAACATTTATTACAATGAGTATTTTAAGCAACTGCCCTGTGTGGAACAAACTGATTATACTCTCGTTGGATAAAATGTGCATGTCTACTAGCTTTCATATGTTAAAAAGCTGTTAGTGAGCTGTCAATGCAGTGAGTATACTAATGCATAAACCCACTTTAGTGAGGCTAATTTTATTAGTTGTTGGCCATTGTTTACTTAGCCACAATAAACCTACTGTAAGTAATTAAAAGACTTCTTTGTTGCCTTTCTAATTTATGTTTGTAAGGTTGGTTTATTGTTGATGGGTGGCAGGTTACTGGGATTTCCTATGCCAGCTCATTTAATTTATTTGGCTATTGGGCCTTGTTCTCTTTTGGAAATGCCCTGATTTATTTATATGCAGTAGAGTTGTAGTCGTGCTGGTCCAGAATATTAGACAGACAAGGTGGGAGACTTTATATCATGCTGTATCTGTAGCTTGAATGCTTGTCTCTCTCACCAACAGAAATTGGTCCAATGAAAGATATTACCTTCCCTGCCCCCCCTTGTCTCTTTGATTTTAGTTATATTTTCTGGGCAACTCTCAGATGTTCTCAAGTACAAGTATTTGAAAGACAGAAAGAGTTATTGTTACTCAGACTACCATGTCTACAATGGACCTAATACAACAGCACTTTTTAGAAGCTGTTTTCACTGACAGCAGCAAATTTGCCAACATCAGATTGACCTTACCAATCGACTGATCGGGTCTGTGAAGACCCACTCAGCCGATCAGGAAGTGGATCTCTGAAGACCAGCCTGGTAAGTAGAGAAGTGATGAGTTGAAGGGAGGGCATTTCCCTTCGACTCAGCACACTGAAGACACCGCGATAAATAGGTGATAGGCAGTCAGAGGGAGATACGCAAGGTATTTTTAATACTTTGCATATCTCCCTTTGACTGCTGCTGAAACCCCACCACGGTGTAGACATGCTCTGATACTATCATAGTCAGGGCATCAAGAGTGCACCTACCTTCATTCACCTCAATGTATCTTCCTTTACAAGGGGAAAGCAATACAAATAAAAAAGAATGGAATAGGGCCAGGAAGAGGACAGTGATGAAGCAGAGGTTACTATCTACCTTAAGTACATACACCCTCTACTGCTAACACGGTAGCTGAGCTCCCATAATGCCGCTGAGATATGCCATTATTCACATTTTATAGACAAGAAACACTAGAGATACAGAGTAACTACTGCCAAGATCACTCAGGAAGTCTGTAGCAGAGCAGGGAATTCAATCTATTTCTCCCAGCTCTCAGGCTAGCACTTTAACCACTGGACATCCTTCCTTCCTCGTGGATGAAGGAGGGGAAGATAGGAAGGCAGTAGAAGTGAACAGTTTGTTGGTGGAAGAAAGGCTGGTGATGGAGGAAGGCAGAAAGGTTAGGTCTACACTAGAAAAAGTTAGGTTGACTTTCTTAGGTCGACTTAATAAGGTCGGCTTTAAGTCAACTTAAAGTTAAGTCGACAGTCCACTTTGTTAAGTCAATCTAACCACCCTTAAGTCGACTCAATAAAGTAGACTTAAGGGTTACTCCCTGTCCACACCGTCCTTATGTCGACTTAAGTCAACCTAATGGACGGTTCTTATTAGGTTGACTTAAGCTTTCATTAAGTTGATTTAAGGAATTTCTTAAGTTGACTTGATGAAAGTCAGGTGTAGACATGGAGTAATTTAGGTCAACTTAAGGGTCCTTAAGTTGACCTAAATTGCTAGTGTAGACATACCCAAAGAGCCTAGTGATTTCAACATCCTCTTCACAAAAAATCAGGTAAATAACATAGCAATTTCCTTAAAAATAAATAAGTTTATTTCACATAAGAGTTTGATGTCCCAATCTATCCACGCAAAGCATGGGAGCCATAGACAAAATTCTTGCGAATTCTTCATAGACAGTTGAGTTTAAGGAGGGACATAAATGGCTCTGTGATGACACTGTCTGGAACAACTTCTTGTGATGATGGAGGGCACAGAAACTTCTAGAGAACAGCAATGTGCAGCACACATATAAATACTGCCTGCCAAAATGGCAGCATTTAATGCTAGTATACATTCATTTTGCATATATCTGTGTAGCACCTCTACTATAATATTAGCTCTGAAAACTAGCATAGTGGAACTTCTGTGATTAAAAGTGTTTACTTATTAATATACCTTTATAAAAGAAGGAATGAAACAAAGGCTGCTGATTGGACATAATGTTCAACATAAACTACAGTACATGAAAATGCTTTTAAAGTTAAGAAATAAACAAGCAAAAAGAAAGCAGAGTCAAGAGCTCTCTCTGTCTTTAATATAGCCTCGTGTGTCTATGTACCATTGGGTGCGTCTATACTTATAAATTAGGTCGACTTAAGGAGGCTTAAGTCAACCTAACTTACTCCCTGTCCACACTGGGCTTTTATTAAGTCAACTTAAGCAGTTCCTTAAGTCAACTTAAGGAAAACTTAAGTCGACTTAATAACACCTAGTTTTAGGTCGATTTAAGGCTTAAGTCTATTCCTTAAATCGACTTAAGCCAGTGTGGATGGGGATTAGCATCTAAATCAACCTTATTAAGTTGACTTAAAATGTTAAGATGATTTAATAAGGTCAACAAGGGGTATGTCTACACTAGAAAAGTTAAGTAGACTTAAAAAAGTCGACTTAACTTTCTAAGTGTAGACATAGCCATTGAGTATTCTTAGGCCCCCGTAATCAGGCATTCTCTAAACATAATCACTGCTGTAATACCTATGCACAAGAGGCTAATTTAGGGATAGAATAATGATCTTTAGCTCTGAATAGCCTTGGCTTTGCTGGAAAGTTGCAAAACTATATAAATGTTATTTTAGCTTCGGGTTTTATTTTTAATGTTCCTTGAAAACCAAGATTTATAAAGAAAATGATGATTCAATTTTAGGAGTGAACTAAAAAGCTATTTTTTGCCATGTGATGTATATGGATGGTCTGGCAGAAAGGGTGAAGGTTGAAACCTGTGCAGCAGCTGTTCCAGTCAGAGACTTAACATCTCAATCTTTTATCAAATGAGGGGGTAGGAAGCTGCCACTGAGGTGTCAATTAGCCTCCAACTGTGATGATATTACATTCCAGAACCTCCAACTATTGTCAAAGTCCTGCAGAAAAAAATGGTAAGTTGGGACCTGATATAGCTAATGTAAAGAAGAAGTAAAACACACATACTATAATGCTTTCTTTTCACTTCTTGGTGGAATTAAAAAAAAAAATCATGCAACATACACAGTGCAAAAAAATTCATAAGAAGACACACTAATATCCTGCAACAAAATAGTAAAAGTCCAATTCCTATGCTTCCATAAAATTGGGCATCTACTGAAACAGTTTGCCATGTCCTATTCATTATCTTCAGAATACTGTTATAATTAATTGGAAGATGCTAGCCTTTAAAATACTATAGATGTTAACAGGCAGCCAGATTGTGATGGCATCAGCTATTCAGGTGCTACATATTGGAAATGGACCTACTGAATTTAGACAGCCTCAAAGTAGTTTGTACAAATAAAGGAATAATTTCTTCTGACAGGTGCAATAGTATAAGCCTGGAATAATTCTCTTAATGTAATTGTTTCATGTTTAGATCAGTGTAACTACAAGCAGGATCAGAACCAATGCAACTAATTTGAACAAGGACAAAAGCTTGTTTATACTTAACACTTCTAACAAATGTTTTGTTTGTTTTCCATAACCTTGAGCATCACTGTCTCTATTTACACTATTTTGAAAAATTCTCTTTGTTGGCCAATGTAGCATTTTAGTGAAGACACTACTGCACCAATGTAAGCAATAGTTAATCCACCTCCCCAAGAAGTGGTAGCTATGTCAATGCATGAAGCTGTTTTGTTGAGATAGTGCTGTCTATACTGAGGGGTTAGGTTGGTATAACTACATCACTCAGTGGTATGGCTCTTTCACACCATTGAGCAATGTAGTTATACCAATATAGATCTGTAGTGTAGACCTGGCCTAAGTCTACAATCTGAAACCCTCTTGTTTGTGAACAGAACATCCATGACACACACATTAAAACTAGTTTCTAGATACTACTTTGCCATGGTGCCTCAGCAATGATATGGAAGAATCACTGCTATGAGTTACAGGGCCTCTGCATCTATTCTGTCGACAGAAATTGGTACCACAGGTACAAATTAGTGCCTATTATGTTCGTGGCTTTCTATTATCACTGTGATTTGTAAACTAGATTTATGCAATAATATCCACAAGCTTTTATTAGTCGTTTATTATTGTGTTCGTTCATCAGTCTGGATTTATGTGCCCAGCATGGGACTAGCATAAGGGGCTTTTGATCTCTCACCATCTCTCAAATAATAAATAATAGTAATGGAGTGCCAAGGATGTCATTAATGATTTATGGAAATATAATTCATATTTAGAACCATTTCAAACAGTGTAGAACATTCGTGTATCATTAACTCTGAAATATTTGCCTGAGTATATGACATAGAGGAATCATGAGCCTCTAACAATTACTGGGATGAAGGGGTTGTTTGTTTGTTTGTTTGTTTGTTTCTTAGAGAGTTTAATTCAATATCATTCAAAAGGTGACGGTTGAACATTGATGTGAACTGAGTAAACACTCACCATCATGAACAGGACTATCAGTAGACCACCTAATGATATTGGTAGCAGTAGTATAGCCAAATAAGAAGACCTTCCTGCTGAATCAATCAGTCAATACATATGATCTGAATGCAGAATCAGCTGATGGCACATGGGATTGGTGAAGGATGGATAAAAACTGTAGATAATTATGTTTGGAGGAATCAAATAGACAAAAAAATGCAAACATGCAAACTGTGGGTCCCGGCAAGAGGGAAGCTCCATGGCTTCCCTCTGCCTGGGATCGCATGGTCCTAGCAAAAAGGGAGCCCCATGGCTTCCCTCTGCCCGGGACCTCTGCGGGTCCTGGCAAAAAGGGAGCCATGGCTTCCCTCTGGCTGGAACCCCCGCGGGTCCTGGCAAAAAGGGAGCTCCAGCTTCCTTCTGCCCAGGAATCCCATTTGTCTACACTAGTAAATTAAGTCGACTTAAGCAGGCTTAAGTCGACTTAATTTACTCTGTGTCCACACTGGCATTTCCTTAAGCCTCCGGGGCTGCCCGGCAGCTGGAGCGCAGACAATGGCAAGCACGGCGGCACTCCAGCTGCCGGATAGCCTAAATAATTATAATAGCCTTAAATAATTATATTTAAGTTGACTTAAGCTATTATTAAAGTCGACTTATTTAAGTCAACCTAAATCCCTAAGTGTGGACATAGCCTAAGATACTCATTGGCATTTTGGCAACATTTCCTTTTCCTTTATTTTTTATTCTTTGATGAGGAGTCACTGTTATTTACTCATTCATATTTTCTATGCATCTTTCAAGGTTACTGACTCAGATTTGTAATGGAATTTTCCTTACTCTTTCTTTCTATCCTCTTTCCACCAAATGTATTTCCCAAAGCACTGTAATTCACAGGCAGCAAATTGTTTTTCTGTTATTTTAATTGGTGCTTGTAATCCTGTAACTTTACAATGCTTCTGTTTATACTAACTATACTTCAATAAGAAATCTAATACATGGCAAGTGCCTAGAGCTTGGTTAATGTTACTATTTCAAACTAACCTCTACAGACATTTTCTTTACACCCACTGTAGTAAAATATGCAAAGGAGAACTCTCTCTCTCTTTCTGCATTACTGAACTCCTGGTGGTTTTTCCAATATTGAGACCTTTACTCTGTGTTGATACAACACACCACAAGAATCTAGTATTAAACTAGCAATAACACATATGGAACAAGAATGTATTCCTCAGATATTTCTTAGAATATTGTATAGGCAGCAAAAGGAAAAGTCATGCAATCAGTTAGAAAATATACTTAAAATACTATTAAATGGGCCCATATTAGTGTTATTTAAAATATATAGTGTAACGTTATAATTGTGAAATTTTATAATCTACATTGTGTCATGCAACACATTATACAAAACAGAAAGACTTGGTAACCTTGTACTATTTTAAATGAATCTTCATAGTGTTATATATCATTTTAATACGTGTGCAACATGCAATTTCCTACATTAAACAAAAATATATGGAAAATACTCCTACTTTTGGTGTAAGAGGATGGGTGGGGTCAGGAACAAGGATTTTGCTGAGTTTAGTTGGCATTTCAGATACTGAAGCACTAAACTTCTGTTCATTCACATTATTTGGCTCTGATTAAATAAAGCTTATATCAGGTTTCAGTGAAACAGAAACTGAAAAGAAAGGAGATTTGTTTCCATGGCTTTAGTTTTACTCCATAGATAGCTTAGGGTTTGATAAAAAGCCCAGGAAGTCAATTTTCAATGGGCTGTGGACTAGGCCTTTAGAGATACCCTCTTAGTCATTTAACACAACAATCAAGATAAACTGAGGCACTAAAAATAACTATCCAAACAACTATACATTTGAGGTAGAAATTTAAAAATCACTTGAGAGATCTGGACATCCAATTTCCATTAACATTTATGTGAACAAGGCATTCTTAAGCATTCTTGAAAAGTTCAGTCTTAGGTAATAGAAGACCAGGGCACTTCAGTGACAGTTCTTGACTCCAGAACTCATTTCCCTTCTCAGGTAAACAGAGCCTGATTTTGATGATCTTCCAGGAACAATGAGGCAGATCCTCATCTGATACAAATGGTTATAGGTCCGTAATAGATTTCTGACCATTTATTCTATTATACAGCCCAATATATTTTATCAGGCGTTTTCAGGAGAGATGGATTGAGTGGAGAGGACAAGATTTGCTTTCAGGAGTTTGGTAGGACTGTGAGACCCAATCTGGCTCTCATGAATTTCAGCAGGGACTATTCCATTTAGTTCATTGGGAATAGTATCTAGTGGAAATGTCATAAGGACTATTATAAGTAAAATGGGGATAATTATCTCAGTGTGTGTGTTTTAAAATTATCAATTTTAGATGTCTAAATTGGTGTGGTTATAGAAGTCCCAACACAAATAATAAATATTTTACTGGAACAGAAACCAGGCATAGTTTCTTGTGCTGTTGGTTCATGCTTTTAGAAAGAGCAGGGTGGAAAGTTTTACACAGTATAAAATCCAAACTGGTTTAATTGTTACTTACTGCCAAACAAATCAGTAACTGAAGTCCATCTTCAGAATTTCCATTTCGGATATTACCTGAGACTGGCCCCCCCATGAAAAGAGTTCATGAATCAAATCCAAAGAAGAGCTTCTGCCTTTGACTCATTCTGCAGGAATAATTTATTTGTGGACTCTTCAAAATGCTCCTAATACCTGACACACTTAATAGATTTTATCCTCACAACATGCCTGTGAGGTAGGGAAGCATTATCTCTATTTAACAAATGGCTAACTGAGGCACAGAGACATTGGTGAGTTTACCAAGGTCACCCAGGAAGTAGGGGCCTACCCTGGATCAGAAGCCAGATCTGCCGGTCCAGTGTCTGGAATATTGACTAATGTATTACCAAACACTTTTCACCTATAACTATGGCAAATGAAACCCAAAATGCCTGCTCTTGACATTTCTAACTTGCAACTAGTAGCTCCCTGGTAAATACTTTCAGTGTCAAGGCCACATAAAAGC
This sequence comes from Pelusios castaneus, assembly GCA_007922175.1. Lineage (NCBI taxonomy): Eukaryota > Metazoa > Chordata > Testudines > Pelomedusidae > Pelusios > Pelusios castaneus. The sequence continues at coordinate 388,104 of ML685801.1, forward strand.
ACATCTAGTCCTGCAGCACAAATATGTCTAGCAGTTTGTGAGCCCCAGAAGGTTTGGAGGTTCAGCTGAAAGAAATAAAAATATTCAGATACCTATATGAAGCTTATCCAAACTATCTGACCCTCAAGAATGCAGACATGGGCTGGAAAATCTCACAAGGCTTTTCAGTGAGATTTCCCTTTATGCCAGTATACAGAAACAGCCTTTGTTTTGGTGTTTTTGCAATTCTAAGTTTTAAGTGGGACCAGAAGAAGCAATGAAGAGGCCCAGAACAGTGAAACGTAATGGGAAGAAAGTTAAACGATATTGAGATTCATAAGAAATTTGCTTGGAGTTTGTGCACGCCTTATATTTTTATCTGGACTAGTCTGCCTACTTACAGCAAATGCTATCACCACTAATTCACTTTATATAAAAGGATGAGAGTTTCACTGCCCCGTTGCCGCAGGAGGCTGTCATTTAAATAAATACCTGGCTTTATCATGAACTGCTAGATCCTGCAAGATGTCAGGAGGGTAACAGTGAAGTTAGGAGGAGCTATTTGCAGAATCAGGTCACGGAGTAAGATAAAAGAGGTGTCAGAGTTAACCCATAGAGAGGTAAGCAGCTCCAGCATGGTACTGACTAATCTGAAGAGATGGTAGGTATTCTGTTGTGCGTTTAACCACCCATAGGAGTGGATGCCTATGCAAATCCTAGAAGTATTATCTCCAAAACCCCGTACTTAAGAGAATCACAGAGCTGGAAACATCATTCGCTGCTGCTGTGTCATCGTTCTCTACTGTGAGGCCTTCACTGAATAATCAAGGTGGGATGGGTCCATTCCTATTTTGGTTTATTTGCCAGTATAGGCAAACATAACGTCATCACGTCTCTAACATGCAAAGACCTGACTTACTGAAGGGTCACGGTTTTTTCCCCTTGAGTGACATCGCTGATAATAAGAGTTGGATTTTCCAAAGCACCTGCTGAGGCGCCCAGCTCCTACTGATTTCCAGGAGGCACTGGGTGCCTCATCCCCTGAGGCATTTTTGCAGATCCTACTGTGTAGTTTTTCTACATGAGTTCGTAGATAAACCCTCCTCAACCCCCTCCAACACATACCCAGCTCCTAATCTGCAGTAATGTAGGAAATATGATTCAATACCTTAGTCATTCCTTGACTCCTCAGACTCCATTTTTCCACTGAGGTAAGCCTGTGGGTGAGACAGAGGATGGATATAAATCTTTCTGTGGGCATCGGAGTGGAGGGTGTCCACTATGGTATGGTGTTATCAAACTTTACTATTCATGGACACGACTGTTAAAATGAGATTGTGGGGTTATTAGCATTTTTCTTACCTCCAATAAAACTGTTCAGGAAAATTCTCTATCTTTTAACACTCATTGTGGGGAGATCACAAAAGAAAAAAAATGTATAAAAGCAGGTCACTATTTTTAGTATTGAAATAGATACACTGACAAGCTCTACAGAGCTCAGGCTCTTCCTTGTTGCATTATACTTCTTGAAAATATTATCGTTTTCGATTTTCAAATTTAAACTAATATACAACATATTGCATGAAAGTATTAGGCCAGATTCATTGTTCAGAGGCACTTCTTTTTCCTTTCGCTGCTTAACTGAACATATAGGAAATTAACAAAGTCTGTGACCTAACAACTAACAATTCATAAATTCATTAGATTAAAAAATACTGGTAACATACCAATCCCTTTAATAGGTTTCCTTCCAATCTCTAATTTACATTTCTGCCTGCCCTAGCAAAGATATTACTTTGTTAAGATTTTTTTCTAAATTAGAGAAATTTTAATGACTTCTCTTATTTATTGCTTCCATATGTAAGTAGTTATCTTTCTTGCAAATGGAAATGAGACCCAAAATTGCAACAAATGGGACCAAGCCTCTGAGTACATATGTTCCCTTTTGGAGAAAGTACACATGCCTGATCGAATTAACTTTAGCCTTTCTGTCCATTGAACAGACATCCTCTAATGGGGGGGCTTTTAAAAGCATTCTCGTTAAATTTATTTTGAATCACTGAGAACACTATCACAGTTTCAGCAAATAACCTCTGATAATATTAAACACCTGGTAAGCTCAGGACCCAAGGGACCCAGTGCTGCTGTGTTTGACCTATGATCTCCTGCTGCAAAGTTCGGTCCTTATGATCCACTTGGACTCAGACAAGAAAGCTATTCTGAGGGAAAACACCTGTTTGCTAGGCTGACCTCAAGCGAGTGCATGGATGAAAAAAGTCAGCTGGATAGAATGGGACCAACACAGGTGTTTCCTTTAGCACCACACAGCAAAAGAGAAGAAAAAGGAAAGATAATGTATGGGTAACAGTTAGGTGTTCTCTAAACAGTCCCTTTGGTTCTGCCTAGGTGGAACCTCTTTAGCCAGAAGGTTAGGCAACGAATAAGAGACCATTAGTTGTGAGCTTTTCACATGCCCTCGTGCAGACTCACCATACAGAGGCTCTGAATCTGTTAATGTTCCCTGGAATTTATGGCAGATTAAAACAAATGGACTGGTTTAAGAATAAAAAGCCAAGTGTCTTACTATGCAAGAAAGTCAGAAGGCCTTTTGTGCCCTCTAGTCACTTTTATTTTTTACAAAGATATTATACCAGCTGGTTTAATCTCAGATGCTCACTGTAAACGATCACAAAATAAAAAAAAAAAAAAAAAAAAAAAAAAAAAACACTGGAAGAGAAAAGGGTAGATGCTTCTTTAATTAGGTTACAGTTTTTACAGCATTTATTTTATGCAGTACTATAATGAACCTTTTCAAGTAAACTGGCCCGTGCGGGCATTCAACATATTCTACTCAAATGTCACATTATTCATTTTTGTCAGCAGGTCTGCACAATGATAGGGTATTGAAAGGAAAATATTTAATCTCTTTTTTTATTTATTAAGTGAGTACCATGAAATAAGATGACAGCACTGTAAACCTAACTCATTTTAAATTCTTCCGTTAATTTCTTCATACACTTTTTTCCAAGGTCATTTTAGGATGCAGGATTTGAATGTCACTCACTTCCATGCTCAAGGGCTGTCAACACACCTCCATTCACCTGATGAGAGTACCTTCAGCTGGCCTCAATAAAACCCTTCCATTTCCTACAATCTCCAGCCCTGGAACTCTCAGATATTAAACAGCCAATTTTGGACCATTTAAAGAGAGGAGAGGAGAGGGGATGGCTGTTTCTGTGCAACAGGAATTCAGCTACAACTTGTCAGAATTCATTTCAGCTTTGACCACTTACAGCCTTCAGATCCAAATTGCTTTCCATCACTCTGGCTGAGCCAGGATTGGAATGCCTGTCCCAGACGTGAAAGGTCAGTGCAGTGTGTATTGTGCAAACAGTCTCATTAATGCAACCAGATTTTTTTTGTTGGGGGGGGGGGGGGAGAGAAAGATTATTGGCAAGCACAGTGGTACTAACAATTTGCTTTTATCTTTTGCCCAGGATTTTGGGCCTGATAAAGACCAACATCTGAAATCAATCATTGGAGCATATTAGGTTTTTCCAAGCCATATATAAATACAGTACAATAATGAGACACTTATTCTGCAGCATTTTAAGATTTAGCAATTTGCAATCTCTTTCCAAGATGACTGAGAGGGAAGCAGGAAGAACACAAGTTCTTTAAGTAACTTCCTCACCTTTTCCTAGTCATACACAGGGAACAACTGACACCCAATTGCATTCACCCTCCTGGTTGTAAATGCAAGTTATCACTTCACATAAGGCTGTTGGTATGATTTCTGCCAGGGCTGATAACAATGTCCTATTGTTGATGAGCCTCTGTCAGTTTTACTTAGCAGTGAGAGTGTCAAATTGTCAAGTGTTTTTAAGACTGGAACTGGAGAGACAACCAGTACCAATTTCACTTGGAGCCAGAGGGTTGAATCTTCCCCCTCACCCCAGATGTCCTTACTATACATGGTAACACAGTGTGAGAGGAAGCTGTAGCCACTGGAAAAACAGTGAAGACATTTTTTAAGATTACGCTCCCGGGAGTGTAAAAGGACAATATCTTTGCTTATCCTTTAGAGAAACTCCAGGCTCTCTCTAGCAGCAACAGCAAAAAAATTATATTAAATCCAGACAAGAGACCTGAACATTTTCAATCTGTTTGTCAGTAGTATGTTTTTTTAATGGGACTGCTTCCTGGTGGTCTATAGCATACGATCACTAAAGCTTAGCTAATGCTCCTCAAATAATTGTGCATAGTCTTCTTTTGGTTATATAAGGAAACGGTGACCCATAAAGCACAGCAAAAAGTAATTTCATTGCCATTTGGTGGTCTGAATGAAAAGTACTGGTGGTCTTTGTGCAGTTCCTAGTGGACATATTGCCACATTACATTAAACCACCTTCAACACAAACACTTATTGGAACTTTTAGGCTATGATTACACTACAGCCTATGTCAGAAAACCTTTTATTGCTCCAATCCCATATGTTATACCAACTTAAGCTCTCATGTACAAAGAGCTGTTTCAGTCAGAGTGGTGGTTTTTTAATGTGGATGGCAGAGAACTAGACATAGAGTATCTTCACCTGATGTGTTGCAGTGGCACAAATATATTGATACAGCTGCACCTCTGTGGTGCTGTATGTGGGGACATGGCCTTAGTGGAGAGTCCAAGGAGAGAGAGAGCATGGAAACCTGCTACCCCTTTATTCTTTGAGCAGATTCTTTCAGCACAGAGTTGAGAGACGCTAGCAGGATTGTGTAAGAAAATGTACACTCCCATTACCCACATTATACCTGTTCTGTAGATAGAAAGAGGACGTCAGCCTTTAGGGCTATCAGTTTGGTAACTTGCACAAGTACTCGGTTAACTCTGAAGAAGAAATACTTAAGAAAAACAACACTCTAAGGACGGATTTTTTTCTTGTTATTTTAATCTTTAATTTGTCTACCTGTTTTTCCTCCAGGAACCAACTTTCAACACCCCCTGTTTTAAAAGCCCTATATTCAGTTCTCCAGCATTAATTAACTGTCTGTTTCAAATCTGCTTCTGCATGAACACTAGCTGACTACTGTTCAGACAGCTTAACATGACTTGGTCCCAGGAGGGCTCTCTCTACTTTCCACCTCCCTATGTACTGGATCTCTACTTACTTTCCTCAGTTATGCCATAATCATCTGTGTTACACTGTGTTATGCATTCTCTTGGTTTCTAGTTGAAGACTAATCCTAACAGAGCCTTTTCCATAAAGTTTTATTCACCATTTAGCAAATTGAAAATAGAGGGTTTTTTAAAACAATTTGGGGGTGTTAATGAGGATCAGAGGGGGAGAAAAAGGACCTATTCATAAAGAAATCATGCTCCTCTCCACATAATCTATCTCACCCCTTCTGTCTAATATGTTTCATGGAAGTTTTACAATTCCTTCAGATTTGTATTTTAAATGGCTGTTTGTGCCCCGCAGCCAAGGAAGTGGGAACAGCTGCTTTAGATAAAACCATCCTCAACAACCACCACCTGGAAAATGAGGCTATCGTCAGATACAAGCATAAGGATTAAAAGGTAATCAAGGGCTTGTCTACATGGTTCTGCAGTGTGGACTATGAGGGTGTGAATTGATGTGGACACTGGAGCAAAATGAGAACACACACATGCATGGAGGCAAGCCGCAACTTTTATTTAAGTTTATCACAAGGGAGGGGCACTACCAACTCATCACCCATACTCTCCTATACCAGTTATTTATTTGGGTCCAGTCCTGCCGTTAGAGGGATCCTGCAAATTTACTACCGTCAGATCGATCTTCCTGATTGACTGAATGGGTCTCTGATGACCCACTCCGTCAATCAGGAAGTTGATCCCTGAAGACCACCCCGATAAGCAGAGTACCACTGAGTAAACAGGAGGGCATTTCCCAGCGACTCAGTGCACTGAAGATACCATGGTGAGTAGGTGTTAGGTAGTCAAAGGGAGATATGCAAGTTATTTTAAGTACTTTGCGTATCTCCCTTGGACTGCTGCTGAAAAGCACCTGCAGTGTGGACAAGGGCTCACCATATGATACCTACTGAGAGGTAGGTGCTCCTCACTACTCAGCTTTCTCTGAGTCCTAGCACCTTCCCTCCCCTCATCCCCGAGGGGGAAGAGGGTGCAGCAGGGCAAGTACCTCAGCCCTCAAGGTCTGACCTCAGCTTGCTAAACCAGAAGGTCTCACCCTATCACATGAGCCCAAGGCCCACCCTCAAAATCCTAGGTCTTTTAATTCCATGCACCATTATTTTATTTTCTTAATTGCACTGGAAACTGGCCGCAAGTTGTGATGAGTATATAACACCACCCAGTACCGCGGTTAAATAGCAAGTGCGTTCTGACTTAACTCTTGACTTAACTTCAAGGTGTTCTGTGAAAGGCAAATAACTCCCTGGTCCTCTGCCAGGAGGAAAAAAATCCTTTCTAGCCCCCAAAAGGGGAATGAGCTAGACCACCAGCATCTATCAACTTGGATTCCCATTCCTAGTTTGGGTTGGCTGTTAGAATGGATCTGAAAGAAACTCAATTTGGTTTTTACACTGGGAATCATCCTGGGATCTGGGGAATCTGGCCAATCAGCATCCTTTTTCCCCAGCTGGCCAATGGGTGCCAGAGATTCCCAGGGGGAGGAGCTACCTGTTGTCCCTTAGGGAGTGTCTTCTGCCCTCAGCACTGACACTGTCCCCTTTTACCTTCAGTCCCATCACTTTCCCCCACTTGTTGATGCAGGTGGGTGGCATTTGTTGCATGTGCTAAACTGTTACAGCCTTCTGTAGCTCCAACTAACATGAACTAAAAGGCATCGAGTGTCCCTTAATGTAGTTCTGTTTGAAACAGGACTGTGTCAATGACAGCTAAGTACCTTTTAGTTCAGAGTATCGGATTCCATGGGTCAATTACAGCTCAACCCTTTAGAGCATGGTGCAAGTCACACCCCGTAATCAGTACTGCAGGGCCGTGTAGACACGGCTTACAGTTTGGAGAGGATATCAACCCACATGATCCTAATCCCATAATCTTAATGCAGGTTATAAACCAAATTCTAACCAGAACAAACTTTTCCTGTACACAGATTTTTCTATAGCTGCCTACTGTGGGTTTTCAGCTGTTACTAACTAACCACCGTCAGAGATAGGATACTGAAATGGAATGGCTGGATCTCTGGTTTGATCCAGTATGGGGATTCATGTGGTCTGTCTTTTGGCGAGAGCTATTCAAAAAGGTTTGGACTAGAAAAAGAAGTGAGAAAACACTGTCCAAAATACCACTCTAGCTAAAAGGAGAACATGCTGGAGATCTGAAGGGATCCTGTTGGGACAATTTCCTATTATTCCCTGCACTTTCTGTGTTTTTCATTATCCTTGTGATTCCTTATCTACAGTTGGCCATAAGAAGTTTACCTTTGTACAAGTAATGGATGAATGGGAATCAAGCAAAAAGGTAATGGGTCATTCTCAACTCTACCATGTAAAACACATGTTAAAAAAAAAAAAAGGAAAAATCATGAATAAGCTTTGAGACAGAGAAGCAGCACCTCTGCAGTTGCTCTCTAATCAGTTCCAGGTACAGACCTACCCTTTGATCTAGTAGTGTTTCTGTTGGGTTTCCAGCTCACAATAAGTATGGTCAAGCCAGGAATCAGAATCTCATTTACTAGTTGCTGCCAAATACGTAATTGTTGTTATTTAGAAAGGAATGCTCTTTCCCTCAGTACCTCAGTTTGGTTCAATAGTAAATTACCCTTTCCTTAGGTGTCTGGAAAAAAAACATTCTCTCGGCAGTCAAACCTGATAGCCTATACTCTTTTATTTTGTGTCTTTTCTATTCAGCAATGTAGACAGAGTAAAATGTGTATAATCAAGTAGCAACAACCAGCCACAAGCTCCTATAAACAAACATACAACATTATACAATATTATCTTATTCAATTTCTGCTTTCTCTACTGAGGAATTCACAACAGCCCTTCCTGAAATGTTGGAAACATACACTTAGCGCAATTCTGAAGGTGGGGGTGGGAGCAGGATGGTGTAGGAAGGTGTGTAAATTATTGCAGGCCTGGGGCAGCGTGTGAGTTTTACTGGCCTATTTACTTTGCTATTCAATAAAAACGGATAATAGACCCATTGGACCTATAACTTAGATTGAATGAGGGTGGTGTAGCTTTAAGAGAGAGTTGAGTGACAGCTGAGCCTCCTCCAGCCCCACCAATACTTTTGCACCATGGCATCAGGCTCCCTGTAGCCCCTGCTGTGTTTATTTCACACCTTTCCTTGAGTGAGCAAAGGCAAAGACAGATAGATAGGCTGCAGGAAGCACTGGCGCCAGAGTGGCAGCACAAAAGCACGTTACAACAGTGAAGAAAAGCAGGTGTGAGTTATTTGTTGCTCAGCCAAGCATCTTCATGAGCTGAAGTACTTTAGCAAGCCTGGCTCAGCAAGGCAAACTGTGTAGTTCAGCTGCAATTAGGAGAACCTCATGAAATCCAAAGGGATTAAATAATAATGCTTGACACTTATAAATGGCTCAATCCAGTGTGGCACTGAGCACTCTGATCACAGTCCTGCAAAGAATTTAAACACATGCTTAAATCTGACTTCAGATTGGTCCCATTGTTCCTTTCATCCAAGTATCTCAATTTTCTTTTTGTGTCCATACATCCATCTATAAATTAATTAACCCTCATGCATTCACTGGGTGTTAGAAATCGCTATATCCTCTTTGTGGAAGGGTGAATCGAGGCATGAAGACAGTAAAGAAGTTTGCCCAATTTCACAGAATAAGAGAATAGCAGAACTGGGAAGAGAATGCATAAGTAGCACCAGCAGTGCCCTTTTGAAAATTAATTTAAAATAAACCAATGCAATGTGGCTGGCAGTACTTGTGCAGAAATACTTCAGGCACAACAGCTCAGTAGGGTCAGGTAAATTTGTCCTAGATAACACTTTTTTTTTTCATTAAAAAAGGATTATAAAGTCTCAGTGAGGTGGATCTATTTTGAAAATGTTCTCTAGGGCAGATTTTGTTGTCCTATAATAATATAAACTATAAGGAGCACAAAAACAAATTCTTAACATGAAGTAAAGCAACAGGGATTTTTGTAATTAACATTTTTTACATTAAACTCTAATGTGTCAGGCATGGATTTCATTTCACCACTATATCAGAAGCTTCCCTGATCATAAAGTTGCCAGTGTAGCGAAACAGCTTCTAACTGAGAAGATAACAATAATTCCCAGATCCTATCTAGGGCTTTTTGCTGCTGATCTCAGAGTGTTTTATGAATTAGGTAAGTGTCATTATCTACATTTTACACATGGATAAACTGAGGCACAGATCAGGGAGTGACTTGCCCAAGGTCACCGGGCAGGTTAGCGACTGTGATGGCATGAGTACTGTCTGTAAATCTCTGTTACCTAGGCACATTAAGAAAGCACTTTCATTTGCATTGCAAAATTCATTGGGAAGTTTGTTTGAGTGAAGACCGCTGGATCCAAAAGGAAAGGTATGTCCATATACCATGTAAATATCTGGATCCTGTCTACATTCTAAGGCAAACTGCTCATGGTTCAACCTCAAGGATCTGAGTTCAGAACTGTTTTTCTCCTATAGATCTCTTAACCTACTTTAAGAATTGGTAAGCTCACTGCCTCTTCCACAGGAAACATGAACTCATGTCCTGGCACTACGTGATTCTTTTCACTTTTTAATGTAAAATGTCTTTCTCTGGTATTCTTAAGATGTATTTTTAACTGATTTAGGATCATCTGAAGTATTTTGGCTCACCTGTTGCTGAAAGTAAGAAAAATATTACCTCATATCTTCCTGGTGAGAGCGGGATGGGGAAGGGAAGAGAGAGATGCTGGTTGTTGATGTTAGGGAACTAGGGGTATAGTAAGTGATGAACCTGGCATTTCCTGGAATTATTTAAAAGGCTAATTACTACCATAGCCTTTTATACTGCCCAAACAGAACTGAGAAAATTGTGAGCTGTGCTTGGACAAGAACAACAAACAGACTAGAATTCATCGAATAAATTATTTGATACAAACTATTAGCCTATCTATTAACCAGTCTACTCTCTTGCAAAGGTTAACTGGTTCCATTCCACGTGACACTTAACAGGTGCCAAGCAGTTTGAGGTCACCAAGTGCTATTTATGTGCGCCACGGCTTTGCGATGATGATACTTGGATTGGTTAAAATATACTTTATTTTTGAGCTTTTAAAAAATATTTTAAATATTGATTTAATCTAACATAAAAGTTGACCCACAGGCTTTGTGTGTGGGCACTAAACAAGGAGAAGAAAATTTATCCCCCCAATTCAAAGTAAATTGTGCAGGTGAACCACTACCCTTCAAAGGGCAATATTTTAGCTCAGTTCCTAGAAAAGAAGCCACTGATCTTGCATTCCTTATAAGGGATGCTAGGAACATTGCTTCCGCAGTGCTGAAATTCCATGTTCTCTCATCAGTCTGGCCCCAAACTTCTACAACGTGCTAATCTCTTCGGCTATGTCTACACTAGAAAAAGTTAGGTCGACTTTGTTAAGTCGACTTAAAATCAACCTTATTAAGTTGACTTAACAAAGTGGACTAAGTCAACTTAACTTTAAGTCAACTTAGTCCACTTTGTTAAGTTGACCTAACCACCCTTAAGTCGACTTAACAAAGTGGACTTAAATGTCCACACAGATCTTAAGTCAATTTAAGGAATCAACTTAAGGCTTAAGTTGACCTAATGAGTGGTTCTTATTAAGTCGACTTAAGGAATTTCTTAAATCAACTTAATGAAAGTCTGGTGTAGACGTGGCTTAATTTAAGTCAACTTAACCCTCCTTAAGTCAACTTAAATTGCCAGTGTAGATGTAACCTCCAAGGCTAATGTTGATTCCCCTCCAGTGCCTCTTGCCTGCATAAAAAACAAGGAGGCCTGTGGGTATCACTTTTAAAGACTAACACATTTGTTTATCGTATGAGCTTTCATGGAAGAAAATCCCACTTCATCAGATGCTTGAAGATGGAGAATTACAGAATGGGAGGAAAATAAATGCAGGGAAATGTGAGTGATAGGATCAGGTCAGACTTACAGCAAGTCGTGTTACTCTTAGCTCCACCCCATTTGAGAAGTCCACCAACATCCCTTTTGCTACTCATCTCAGTTCTTACGCAGTGCAGAGGACCTTGTGAGCCATCCTCCAATATCTCTCTCCACTAATCATAGATTAAATTAACCCCTTTCAGTATAAGTAAGAATATTCTAAAGAACAGTAAAGAATAATTTCTGGCTTGCCAAGCAACCCAGGCAGGGGAAACAGGAACATTCAGGTTTATTTAAAATTAACAAAACATTAAGACTTTTAAAATCAAATATCAAAACCTTACAAAAATCATGCACAGGCAACACAGGGTGAGTAAAAAGCCAAGCAAACTGTGTGGCATCTAATGACATGCATTCACAGAGTATCCCCTGGGGAATCACTGACACCACTACAAATTGCTTCATCATTTCAGCTCAGTTACAAATGCAGCAATGCTAATATGGCTAGAAATCTCTCTCTTTCTCTCTCTCACACATATAGCTGGCACGTACTGTATATTTGTAAAATACACTTAAGGACCTAATGACTTATTTCAAAAGACTAATTACTACCATAGCCTTTTATATTGTCCAAGAGTATAGACTCCTTGAAAACCGAGTTATCCCTCACAACTCAAATTCTTATAGAACATTGAATTAATAATATATGCCATGAATTACAGGGTGGAGTAATGCAATATTAGTCATCGTATGTAATAGGATCATGCAAAAGAAGTGTGATCTAGAAAGTAAATTGAAAAACAGGCACTGAACCAGTATGTCTGTGTTATAAGCTGCATTTCAATAGAAATCAAAATCATGCTAACTAGACAGATTTTACGGATCATTATATCATAAAAATCATATCACTAACCACAGGAAATGTCTTATACAGTATATGCAGTCATTAAAAATAAACACCATTTCTTTGCAAAAGTCTCCACATTTTATTTCAAATCCAGAGAAAGAGTCAAAGCATAAGCAAACTGCACACCAAAGAGCAATGATATATATGCTTTACACCAAGATTTCATATAATTTCAAGTCTGTGGATACATACTGGCTAGGTGGCTCTCTTGCAGCTGGGGGATGGTGGGAAAAGGTGTGAATCCAAATATGTCAGCAGAGAACAAATGAAAAGAGGAGGAATGGGATGAACAAATCCAAAAATGAAGAGATCCCTTTTTTTCCCCTTTTCTTTCTTCTGAGTAAAAATAAAAACAGATTAGCCCCTAGGAAGGTTTAATTTATTCAGGCACTGGACCGCATGAGAAAACTAGAACCCCAAAAGTGTGGATCAGATATTCAGTAAGTGGAAGAATTACTAAAAATATACCTGTCTTGTTTTGCATCTTGGCAGCATCATTAGCTTTAACAATTCTAGAACTCCACATAGCTTAACACCGCATAAGTACAACTTGGGAGGAATGTGTCTATGGGTGCAGAATTGTCACCTCTTCCTCACAAATTGGATTGTCGGGACACTGACTTTGGCTTCCCTGCTAGTGATCAACAGATCATTCCCATGGAGTTCAAGAATAAACCACATATATAAACTTGTGTGCATGTCAAAACCCACTTGGGAGGTTATCAGTTTAGTTCCTGCTACTGGCTGAGCAGTGGAGTTGATCTTTGAGCTCACACAAGATGTTGGCTGTTTTGGTGGCTGTTATTGTTGTTGTTTTGTTTATTGTTTGTTTGTTTGTTTTTAAGTGGTAGCAATTGTTCTGATTATTTTATCCCATACTGAAGGTACTATCCAGATGACTGACAAACATGGTCACTGAATGTATCCAAACAAGAATTGTATCAGATAAGAGTGAAAACCTTACATTTAGTGGAGAGGAGGCTTTCATTTTAAAATTAGCCCTTTAGTTTCCTTTCAATACATTTCTATACTAGTTTTAATTAATTATGGTCTCACATCTCTAGCATATCTTTATAATCTATTTTGCCTTATTTTGTTAAATAAATAGGAAATCAGAAAAAGAGCTACAAAATTAAGATACATAGGTGGCATTACATTATGCCATATATTCCTGATTACATAAAGAAGACTGGATGTGCACGCTCTGATGTGTAACCACTGACGCACCCTGATGTTAGTAAGAAATTGACCATTTAACCATGACTACATTAGTTTTTCTCTGCTGGTCTTTTTAGAATTCTGATACACTGTGAAATTCATAGAGCTAAATTCTACATGTAGACCATCAGTATTGTTGCTTGGGTGCATTTGTTCCATAATCTTAATGATCATATAACCCTCAAATCCATCCTTCCTGCTTTCTGGCCAAGTATAATTATATGTAACCCCTTTGGGGTTTAAGAGAGCGTGGTCCCTTTAACCCTTTGCCCTGTAGGGGAGGCACTGATTATGCTGGGAGGAGAGAGTGCTGTTTGGGGGGAGGGGATGAGAGTGAGGGTGTGGCTGTGAAGCTGGGCAGGAGAGGGGCTGAGCAGAGGCATGGTGAGGAGAGAAGCAGCAGAGGCCCTGCCCAGAAGCTGGAGAGGGACAGAGAGCTGACCGGAAACACCCAGGACTGGAGCCAGAGGACACTGTGCCAGGGAGCAGTTGCCCGAGGACAGACTGGAGCTGGACCAGTGATACGGCTGCCCAGGGCTGCGGGGCCGTGAGTACGAGGCCTGGGACTTGGCCTGGGACTTGGGGGAGGCTCTAGGTAGTTAAGTGGGGAGGGCGTCAGAAGAGGCACCGGAGGCTTTGCTGGGGCCACTTGCTGGTGCCGAAGACGACCAGGAGCAACCAGGACTCAGCCCGGACTGGAACTGTGCTGGGATCACTGAACTCAGCACAGACGCAGTGCTCGCTCACTGTCTGCCCTCAGCCTGCAGCACCCCTGGGCCTGTAAGGCCCTGTGCTAATTGCTAGCCTGCTTTCCTGCTGCCCCATCCCCCTTGTTGTTCTCTTTTTCCTCCCTCTGTAAATAAATCTTCCCCGTTCCATTGTTCACTGTGCTGTCCCAGCGTGTGTGCGTGTGTGATCACTCCGGGGGGTTTGGAACAGGTGCCCCTGGGTGAAAGGGGACTGTCCCTGCTGCATTCCTGCGTGCGCCTTTCCTTGGCCAGAGCTGCCTGCAAAGCAGACTCCACCTTGGCCATAAGGGCGTTACACTTGGTGGCCCGTACGGGGACAGTGCAGTACACAAACCTCTATGTCACACACCCTGGGTCCTCTTTCACAGTGAAGAGGGAGACTACCTGAGTGATTGTCCTCTGAGTTAAATAAAAGAAATAAATAAAAAGAATGGAGACAGGATTACTGGAAGACCTTTGCCGAGGGGCACGGATCTCAGTAAACCAGGCTGTGCTGGTGTCAGGGTTCCCAGAAGATATGGAACCAAATGAAATTGAGGAGAGCCTAGATGCAATGGGAATACTGGAAAGAGTGAAGGTCCACACCCGTATTTACAGCCGTGAAATGAAGAGCATGGTAGCACTATGTATTCACTCCAAACAAGCAGACCTTGATAAGGTGCCCAAAGAAGTGCAAGTGAGCGGTACCACCTGGACAATTCTGGGGCCAGAGCAGTCCTCTGCTAGTGCACCCCTGTCGCTGGAAGTGGATTCATTGGCACAGAAACTGCAAACTCTGATGGCAGATGAGAAGCGGACACGAGAGGAATTAATATTGGCATTAGGAGGAACTCCAACACCCTCAGCACCTGGCCCGGCGGAATGGGCAAAAGAGTTGGGGAACGCTCTCAAAGATGTGCTGAGGCCGATGTGTGAAAATGCACCCTACAAGCGCTTACGTTCTTTCTCAGGGGTGACACCTGTACCCTCAGGGGAAGATGATTATGAGACCTGGAGGGATTTTGCAGTGCCGCTTGTCCATGAGTGGGAATGCTCTGATGCTGAAAAACGGAAACGGGTACTCGAGAGTTTGAAGGGACCTGCCATGAGGATTGTCCAAGCCTTGAAAGACTCCCAACCAGTTACAACAGTGCAAGACTATTTAACTGCTCTTGAGAATGTCTATGGCAATACTGATAGTGGTGAGGACCTGTATTATCGGTTCCGCCACACCTATCAAGGGCCCCATGAGCGTTTGTCAGATTTTGTTAGGAGACTGGAGGATTTACTACAGCAGGTAGTACGGAAGGAAGGAATCCCCACCAAACACATTGATTCTGTTAGGTTAGACCAGATCCTTCGGGGCACCCGACAAGATGGATTGATGCTGTGGCGACTGCAACTGAGGGAGCGGGCCCCAAACCCACCTCCATTTCACAGTCTCATTCGAGAGATTCGTGAGGAAGAGGACCGATTTTCGCTGGCAGACGCAGTTGTGCCGCCAAAGAAGGCTGGGAATTACACCACTGCAGTGCTCGAAGTAAGGGAAGAGACCTCATCAGTGGCAGCAGCTCTGAGAGATTTGACCCAAGAAGTGGCCATGATGAAAGTGCGTACTATGCCACCTAAAAAAGGGGAAAATAGCCCAAGGGGTAATAGACCGAAAGAGGGGTTTTGTTATAACTGTGGAAGAGACGGACACTATGCTTTGGACTGCCAGGAAAAGACGGATCATGCAAGGGTATCTCAGAAATTGCAGGAAGCCCTTAGGGAGCTTCAGGGAAACGCCAAAAGGGCTTGGAGAAGGAGCAATCCAAGACCCTGAAATTCCAAAGCTCCCCAGAAGAAACCACAGATCAAGGTTACCCTGACGGACTAGTAGGACCCCAAGCTGTAGTACCCATCCACATAGAGGGACGATTGTGTGAGGCATTGCTGGACAGTGGATCACAGGTCACCATCCTTTATGAATCTTACTATCGAGACCACCTGCAGCATTTACCCTTGCATCCCCTATCCGGCCTAACAGTCTGGGGAATTGGTTGTGACTCTTGCCCTTATCAGGGGTATATCCTGTTAAAGGTTCAATTTCCAAAGGATGTTGCTGGAATAACTCAAGAAATAGAAACACTGGCGTTGATCTGCCCAGATCCAAAGGGAAGAGAATATACACCTTTAATACTGGGGACGAATGCAAACCTGTTCCAGAGATTAGCACAAAAGTGTCAAGAGATGGCGGGCAAGAACTATCTGCAGAAATTACCAATGCATGCTTTATGTAAAGCCGCATACCAACGAATAGACCAAGAGGGGACCAAAGCTAAATCTTTTGGAAGGGATAGTTTCCGGTTTGGGGATTCCCCTATTCCTGCTGAGTGGAAGAATCGTCTGTGCGAGAAATTAGTCAAGAGGAAGACTGTTTTCTCTATGCATGAATGGGATGTTGGGTGTGCTCATGATGTGGAACACCATATCCGGATGCAGGATGATCGGCCTTTTCGAGAGAGGTCAAGACGGTTAGCCCCTGCTGATATTGAAGATGTGAGGCAGCATCTACAGGAACTGTCCCAAGCCGGTATCATTGAGGAATCCAGGAGCCCTTATGCATCGCCAGTTGTTGTAGTACGAAAGAAAAGTGGCAAGGTGCGCATGTGTGTTGACTATCGTACTTTGAACCGGCGGACAATTCCTGACCAATACACAGTGCCCCGAGTGGATGATGCTTTGGATAGTCTGAATGGCAGTCGCTGGTTCTCTGTCCTTGATCTCCGCAGTGGATACTATCAAGTACCCATGGCACCAGAGGACCGGGAGAAGACAGCGTTCATCTGCCCCTTGGGGTTTTACCAGTTTAATCGTATGCCCCAAGGGGTATCAGGGGCTCCAGCCACATTTCAGCGACTCATGGAGCGGGTGGTCAGGGACATGCACCTGTTAGAGTGCCTGGTGTACCTGGATGACATTGTAGTGTTTGGGCGCACTTTAGAAGAACATGAAGCTCGGCTGTGCAAAGTCCTGGACCGTTTGGAAGAGGCTGGTCTCAAGTTATCCTTAGACAAGTGCATCTTCTGCCAGACGTCTGTGCGATATGTGGGACACATAGTGTCTGCAGATGGTATAGCCGCAGATCCAGAGAAGGTAAAAGCAGTAACCACCTGGCCAAGGCCCACCACTCTTAAGGAACTACAATCATTTCTGGGATTCTGTGGCTATTACCGCAGGTTTATAAAGAATTTTTCCCATATCGTGCATGCACTCACGGAGCTTACCAAGGGATACCCTCCCACAAATAAGAAGAAGGGGAAGTCACCCCGGCATCAGTATTTTAATGTGAGAGCACCTTTCGGAAAGCGCTGGACTTCTGAATGCGAAGAAGCTTTCCGTAATATCATTCAACAACTTACACAGACACCTGTTTTGGTGTATGCTGATCCCACCCAACCATATGAGCTCCATGTGGATGCAAGCTACACTGGGTTAGGAGCTGTACTTTATCAAGAGCGTGAAGGTAGACTCCGACCAGTGGCTTTTGCAAGTCGAGGCCTCACACCGCCTGAAAAAAACTATCCTGCTCATCAAGTGGAGTTCCTGGCGTTAAAGTGGGCTGTGACAGAAAGGTTTCATGACTACCTCTATGGTGCAAAGTTCGTTGTAAAGACTGATAATAACCCTTTGACATACCTTAAGACAACCGCAAAATTATCTGTAGCGGGACATCGGTGGTTAGCAGCACTCTCTGCCTATGATTTCACTCTTCAGTATCGTCCCGGTCAAACAAACATAGATGCAGATGCTTTGTCTCGTCAGCCTCACTCTAAGGACTTCTCACCCAGTGATTGGATGCGTGTGGGTACCCCTGAATTGAGAGCTTTATGCCAACGGGTCTCTGTTGTGGAGGAACACTCCACAGCCAATGGAGAGCGAGCAATTGACTGCCTGGGGGCGCCCCCAGAGGCCATACCCATAGTCTACTCAAATTTTACTAGAGTACAGGATACTCAGCTGCCCAGACTAAAGGATCGAGATGTGGAGCATGCTCAGAGAGCCGATCCACGGATGAAGGATGTCCTTTATGGATTGGAAAGGGGAAAGGATCCCAAGAATATCCGGCCAAGTCACCCAGAGGAGGTCCTTTTGCTAAAGGAATGGGACCGCCTATTGGTTCGAGGTGGACGACTTTATCGAGGGCAGAAGCATTCCCAAAGACCTCACCCAAAGCAGTTAGTACTGCCGCAAAAGTACCGACAAGGTGTGTTGGAGGCCTGCCACGATCGAATGGGGCACCTGGGAGTGGAGCGGTTGGAGGCCTTAGTTAAGGCAAGATTCTATTGGCCCCAAATGGCGCATGACATCACCCACCATGTTCGCACCTGTACTAGGTGTATCCGACGAAAGACACTGCCTAAGCAGGCAGCTCCACTTGTCAACATCACAAGTTCAGCACCCATGGAGCTTGTCTGTATGGACTTTCTGTCACTAGAACCTGATCGCCGGGGTACGGCAAATATCTTGGTGGTAACGGACCATTTTACTCGCTATGCTCAGGCTTATCCCACAAAAAATCAGAAAGCTTCCACAGTTGCCAAGATCCTGTGGGAAAAGTTCTTTGTTCACTACGGGTTGCCTGCGAGACTACATTCAGACCAAGGACGGGATTTTGAGAGTCGATTAATAAAAGAACTTTGCAAGATCATGGGGATCAAAAAATCACACACCACCCCGTATCATCCACAAGGGGATCCACTGCCAGAACGATTCAATCGCACGCTGCTCAACATGCTGGGGACCTTGGAGCCTCAGCAGAAAAAATCTTGGAGTCATCACGTGGAGCACTTGGTACATGCCTATAACTGCACTCGCCACGATGCAACTGGATACACACCATACATGTTGATGTTTGGTCGAGAGGCCCGACTGCCGGTTGACCTCTGTTTTGGAGTGTCTTCAGATGGGGCACTCCCCGAAACCTATTTGGAGTATGTGGCTCGCCTAAAGGATCAGCTGAAGGAGGCATATCGACTAGCAACGCAAGCCTCCGGTCACCAAAATCAAAGGAACAAATCAAGCTATGATCACCGAGTGAGGCAACAGGACCTTCAGATTGGTGATCGAGTGTTGGCCCGAAATCTTGGATTACAGGGAAAGCACAAAATTGCAGATCGTTGGGAGTCAAACCCATATGTCATTGAGGAGAAACTGGGGGATCTACCAGTGTACCGGATACGTCCGGAGGGCGGTCGTGGCTCTACCAAAACTCTCCACCGAAATCACCTGTTACCTGTAGGACAAGTACTGTTCCCCCATGAGGATGTTTCCACAGATTCTGAGTGCCCCGGCCCCGCAAGTCGGACACGATCCCAACGACAAAAATATACTAGGTCCTTGCGAAAAACCAGCTCTTCAGAGAGTGAAGATGAACTAGGGTTCAGTAGATGTCCTCTAGGGGAGGTTCCAGCCATACCCGATCTTCCTGTCATTGCACAAATCAATGGAGAAGGGGAAGGACTCACAGTAAATGTCCCAGAGGCCCCACTGGCCAAGTCTGGAGGGACTCCCCAAGAGCCTGATGAGGAAGAGGACCCTATACCCCAGAGAGCCACTTTAAATCCAGATGCCCTTGATTTTATACCTCAAGAATCCGTCATCATGCCCCCATGTTCAGTGGCGCCGCCTCAATCAATACCTGACAGCCAGCCTAGACGTTCCCCCAGGGAAGGGAGGCCCAGGTGTGTGCTGACATATGATCGTTTAGGGGAACCCAGTGACCTACAAATCTCTGGGGTACCCCGGGGAGTGAGCTGCCTCATGGGAAACCTGTTCCACCCCTCGGAGTCCAGTGGGTTGGATGATGATGATGTTTCTGACCAATGGGGTCCTTGGGTTTCCTGCTGGGACTCCCTGGCGTTACATATACATATAGCAAATAAATGTGAGCATGTGTTAAAGATGTTGGTTTGTGTTGTACACTGTCTGTTTCATTTCTCGACTATAGGTGAATCTTACTTTGGACTTCAGGGTCAAATTCTGCACTCTGTTGTGTAGGTAGAGTGAAAACAGAATATGACTCCAAGAATCGCCCTTTACTACAGTTCAGAGCACTGACTAACAAAAAGTAAACAAAAAAAAGTCTGGAAGTTGCCTGCCAGTTGCTTTCATTATATCAATGCAAGTAAACAGACAGATGAGTTCCTGAGAGATCATAAGGCGCTTGTCCCAGAGCTACTTGTAGTTTTGGAAGAACAGTACCCAATTCTTAAGTCCTTGTTCAAATGAAAGTTTCATGGACTCAATCTATTTGCCCTAAGATTTTCAGAAATGGGATGGATATATCTACACCAGTAAAAATGTTGAGCTTTGCAGGAAACAGAGAAATTAGATCAGACTAGTTAAAGCTTGGTATTGTTTCTTTCAAACTCCTTGTGACAACCATTGGATTGATATGTCATAATCTAAAAATATTGTGTTGTGATAATTTTATAAATACTATATGTAACCTTATCAGTAGGTAAAGATGCTGTAGAACTATGGGTGGGTTATTAGAATTTCCTGTAAGAGTGTATTAACTTGACTTAAGAGGAACAATACAATAGATTTACCTAGATTGTAAACTTTGGGGTAGGGGCTCGCATTTTTTTCTATGTTCAGACAGCACCTAGAGCAATAGGTTCCTCATCTATGACAAGATATGACTAGGATATCTATGAACAACAACAACAATAGCAATAACAATAACAATAATAATTAATAATAAATAATTTATTAAAAGATAAGGACATCTCAGAACCTATACACACATATATCACATTTTAGTGCCAAACACATGAACAACAATTTTTCAGGGATTTGTTCTGTTCACTGAATTTTTCAGCTTGAGATCCACCTTATGAAAGGTGTTCTAACTGAGACTTTAGAAGAATATATTTGATTTACTGAAAGGGTACATTGTCAGTCACAAGCCCAGTTTTGTGTTCAAATTTTACTTACGAGAGGCAGGGCAATTGGCATGGAAAGATAGGAAGCAACATATACAGATTAGATGGCAATTTATACCAAAATTATACTGTGATTTTCTATATAAGTGAAATAATTGGGATGCATATTTTACTACTTCTATCATGTAGCTTATTTTTAAAAAAATGCCAACACAATAATCATAAAACCTGAAGCTCATCATTGCTATGCACTAGCCTTGTATCATTAAACAAATTATCCAGTCTTTTCTCCCTTGTCCCTTTTATTGCATTGTCACAGTCTTGTTACATCATATAGTTAGATGAGTGAATCACAGTCAAGCTGGAAAGGCAGAACGAGTGGGGTCCCACAATGCTGGGTCCAGTTCTGTTTGATATCTTCATCAGTGATTTAGATAATGGAATAGAGAGCACATTTATAAAGTTTGTGGATGATACCACTGTAAAACGAGTTGCAAGTGCTTTGAAGAACAGGATTAAAATTCAAAATGAACTGACAAACTGGAGAAAAGGCGTGAAGTAAATAGGATGAAACACAATAAGGACAAATGCAAAGTACTCCATTTAGGAAGGAACAATCAGTTGAACACATACAAAATGGGAAGTGACTCTCTAGGAAAGAGTACTGCAGAAAGGCATCTGTGAGTCAGTGGACCACAAACTAAATGAGTCAACAATGTAACAATGTTGTTAAAAAAAAAAAAAAAGCAAACATCATTCTGGGATGTATTAGCAGAATGTTATAAGCAAGACATGAGAAATAATTCTCTCTCTACTCAATGTTGATTAGGCCTCAACCAAAGAATTGTGTTCAGTTCCAGGCACCACATAATTTTAAGGCTATGTCTACACTGGGGAATTTAGGTCGACTTTACTAAGTTAACTTTAATAAGTTGACTTTAAGTCAACCTTCTTAAGTTGACTTAGAGAGTCCACACAGGACTCCTAAGTCGACTTAAGGTGGGCCATACTAAGTCGACTTAGTAAGTCTACACTAGACTCTTTGACTACGTCTACACTTGTTAATTTAAGTCGACTTAGCTCAGGGGTTAAAGTAAGGGGGAACGCACCGGAACGCAGTTCCGGGGCCCACAAATTTGAGGGGCCAGAGTTCCGGGGCACCTAAAAATAGAAAAATCCAGCGGAATGCATGTTCTGCCCTGCCCTGACTGCTGGCAGGTCCTACGCCCCACTATTGTTAATCACAATACTTATTGTGTTATGCATTATTTGCTAGTTTGTGACAATAATTGCTATAGACATAAATACCATATAAAATTATAAATATTTTTATGAACGATAACTGATGCATGCGGTACTGAGAAGTGATTGCAAACGCCCACCTGAGCTGGGGCCTGCACATGCATGAAGGGGGCCCAGAGATTAGGAAGGTTCCGGAGCCCATCCAATTATACTTTAACCACTGATTTAGCTAAGTCGACTTAACAAAGCTGGGAGGTGGAGCGCGTTGTGCCGGCAATTGCCGGTGCACCGGCTGTTTGGGGAGGCCCGGAGGCTTCCTTAAACAGCCGGAGAGCCGGCAATTGCCCGCACGGTGCTCCAGCTGTTTGGGGAGGCCCGGGGGCTTCCCAAAACAGCCGGAGTGCTGTGCGAGGAATGCTGGGGCTCCAGCTGTTTAGGAAAGCCCCCAGGCCTCCTCAAACAGTAGGAGTGCTGGCAACTGCCGGCACAGCGCACTCCAGCTCCTGGGAAACCTCCGGAGGCTTCCCAGGAGCTAGAGCGCAGTCCCAGCAAGAAGGGTGCTGGGAGAGCCGCCCACCCCTCCTTGGCCCAGCAGAACCAGTCGTGTGCCAGCTGGCTGTGCCGGGACGAGCTGGGAGCTGCTTCTTGGTCCCAGCACAGCC
>ML685801.1:410949-473468 GCA_007922175.1 Pelusios castaneus
CTGCCTCCCCGGCTCTCCAGCCAGGGTTCCAGCGGGGGATCCCCTCCCACTGGAGCCCTGGCTGCGGAGCCCTTCTCCCCAGGACTGCGGCTCCTCTGGCAGGGAAGCTGCAGGTCTGGGGAGAAGGGAGCAGGGGATCCCCAGGACAAGGGAGCCACAGTGGCTCCCTTCTGCCAGGGAGCCATGTGATGCTCCCTTCTCCCCCCTGCCCTAAGTCGACCAAGTCATCGGACGAAGTGGGATTTTCTCCCACGAAAGCTCATGCGTTTAATAAATCTGTTAGTCTTTAAAAGGGCCACAAGACTCTGTTGTCTATCAAATATTAGTTCCTGATTCTGCATTAGGATCTGCAATTACAGTGATGAGATACAATTATTCTTATAAATTGGTTTAGTCTGTCTATGAATTATGCAACCTGTTAACCTATCCCAATACACCCTGTTGTTATTATTATTATCACCTCATCCTCTCTGCCCACATGTTTGTCTTGTCCACCTGTTAAATCTTGTCTTTTAGGTTCTGATTCTGCCAAGGCTTCTGCATGTGCTTAACTGTATGCAATCTGAGTAGTCACATTGAAGCCTATAGAATTACTCACAGTTTGTAAAGTTCAGCATGTTTGTGAATTTTTGTAGAATTAGGACCTTAGTTTGTAAGGTCTCTGGGTCAAGGAATGTGCTTTTCCATCCATTTGTATAGAGACAAATGGGCCTTGACATGATTAGCCTCTAGGGACCACAGCAATATAAATATGTGATATTAATAAATAATACAGACCTCAATTTACTGACTTTAATGGGGTATACAAATACATCTGAGTCTGTTAGCAAATCTTAATATAAACTCCCTAGTGCCAAGTCTAGCAAATCCTTGCACACACAAGTGACTTTACTTTCTTCAGTAGATCCCCTACATAGATGAGTAAAATTACTCGTATATGAAAGCATTGGCAGACAAGGCTTTTCATTTGTAAATTTCTTAGCGAAAGGATACTGAGTAAGATTTTCAAAGGCATCTAAGACTCAGGAGCCTGTGTTGAAAAGCACAAAACACCCTGGTGGGTAGAGTTAGAAATAATATTAATAAATAATAACAAATAAAAAGCCTTGCTTGATTGATGGAAGCTTTAGACATGTGGTAATTATAACTGACCATGATGCCAATTCAGGATGTCTACTTTACAGAATAGTGATGAGGTAACATGCAAAGAAACCTTATGTACAAAACTGCCACTACATTTTCTCTGGTGCAGCTGTGATTAGGTACAACTCAAACAGCCACCATATATATATATAATTCTCCTTTTTGGGGTAATAACAAAATTAGTCTTGTCACAGACTACCAAAAATGCAGGTTAACCCCACACCAGTGTGTATATATTATGTATATATAACACACACACTCACAAAGGTTTTGGTTGAAGAGTTAAGAGGCGTGAGTAATATTTTTCTCCAAACTAGATGGTGGTGTCACTCTGTGTGGCCATATGCAGTCTTTGGTCCTGGATAACTACAGTTAAATTGGAAGCATTGGTTTTTTGTTTTTTTTTCAATACTGTGGGTCGATTTGGAGCCAATGCCATATGAACAACTGTATCAGTCACACTGCAAAGGATAAATCTACATTTAAAGCAAAAACTTTTAAAACACTGCTGTTTCACTCTAAAGGAACTTTCATCTGTATTTTGCCAGTCCATGTTGAAAAAATGTGGCTCTGCTTGTTTCTAGAGTTTACCCAACACTTATAACCTAAAAATCAATTATATGAAAAACAAAAAATATTCTTATTGCACGCTCTTAAAAAAAGAAAGATACAAAAGGTTAAGCAGAGCAACCAGCATCTGCACACTAATGACATGATTGTTATGATAGGTGTTTGCTTTACCCTAGAGTAGTAACATTATAATTCATCCACCTCTGAATGAGTGGGGACAATTAATGCAGTCAATGTGTCCCACGTGTTCCCTGTAGCATTAACAAGGCAGCTCCAGGCCCCTTTGGCAGACACTGGGTTGAAAATTGAGACTGTTTCCCAGTTGAATGTGATCCTGATTACCTTAGCGGGGGCCACCTGCTGCTTAGTGGCTGCTCTTTTTTGTGTTAGCAGCCTCCATTTGTAGTGCCTCAGGGGAATGCAACCTTGAGGGCAAACCCAGCTGACACCAATCTGGTGGTACACTGGCTGAACAATCAGGTATGCACTGGGTGACTGTTTTTCAGGTGCCACCCTTTCTAGAAGCTGGCTAGAACAATGGCCCTGTTTGTTTTACTATACTGAGCCTTGCTCAGGGAAGTGATGTTTTGCAAAATGTGATTTATGAAGGAAAAGGCTGCTGCTGCTTTTGTTAGTCAAAATATGCAGTTTCTCTGGGTTTTTTTTTTTTTTAATGCCTCTGACTAACAGGTTTCCAGGGACCATGAGAGGAAAAGTAGCTGACACTGAATATACAATCAAGCACTGATTATAGGAAGCATGTAAAATTTGTCAGTATTTTGTGAAAATGGAGAAGGTGGCATTTAAGGTTACCCTGGTGCTAATTTAATTAAACTCACAAAATGAGCTGAAAGCAAAGCTGATACCAGGCCATCCGTACTATATGGAAATATGGAGGATTTTCACCAAATTTCACCTCAGATATGGTAAGGGTAAGGGCTGCAACTACAGAAGCAGAAACTCTGTGCATTTCATCTGACCATGTTGGCTCCTGGGAGATCTCAAACTGCTAAGCAGGTCTTTACTGCTAGAATGCTGGTCAAAAGGGCAATTGGCAGTGGTGCAGGGACACCTACATGTAGGAGGAAAAGTCAAAAGGAAAAACAAGGATAAAAGAAATAAGGGATGCCAGGTTAGGGATTTGCTGTGAAATGGCTAACATCGGTCTAATTATTTAATAGTGGGAGCATCTTAAGCATAAAATGTTAAGGTGCTTTTCTGTGCCCTACTGTAAGTGAAGGATAGGTGATTCATGAATATTTCATTACCCTGCTGCTTTCACAAATTGTAACTTTTCAAAATGAACAAGTGCAGATTCCAATAGACAACATCATCTACATCAAATCACTTGAATTGGTTTCTCAATTAAAAAAAAACCCCATGTTGGTCTTTACATATAATAAATAATCATTCATACATACTTCTGTGTATATAGTACATTGCAGATACATTCCTAGGAACTCCTGGGATCACCTATATTCAACTCCTCCTCCTAAAGTTCACTTCTATGAAGACTTCGCACAACAATCTCAGAACTAGGTTAAAAAGTATGCCACAGTGCTTCAAGAAAGGACCATCATCCAGGGTGTCATGTGTTTGAACCCTACTGACTATCTGTGTTAGATTATAAATTTCTTAAAAAAGGATCAGGGTCATCTTCTCTATTTGTAGGTCACTAAGCAGATTGCCAGCACTTAATACATAGTACTATCTCAATGTGTTGTTCTTATTAATGATTTGTATTGAGATAGCACATAGAGCCCCCAACTAAAACTGGAGACCTGCTGTTCTAGGTGTTATGGAAAACACATAGTGTCCAGGGATAGGCAGCACTACAGTGATGTCCATTTCAGTCAGAAATAGCCAGGTCTTGCAGGGTTCCTAGATCCATGGTGGGCTTCTAGGAACCTTGGTCCTCAGAAGTCGATCTGGTGCATAGCCAACAAGCCAGAAGCCTGGGAATTTTGGGAGCCACGGATCACATGGTTCCTCATCTCCTTTGACAGCTGGCTGCCTTGGCTGTCCAATTGCCAGGAGACTGGAAGCCCTGGGGTTCCTGGGAGTCTGCATGGCTAGCTGTCATGGAGCCTTGGCAGGTAAACTGGCATAAAAGCAGGCAGGTTTTCCTCAGAACCCTACCTGTGTTCCATCAGAATCTTGCCAAAGTCAAAACATCCCCATGAAACATTCTGATTTTGATAAAATTGGCAAATTCTGACAGAAAAAAAATGTTTCATGTGAATTTCCCCAGTCAGCTTTAATAGTAAGAGGCAGTCTCTGCCTTGATGGACTTACAATCTAAACAAAAAAGACAGACTGAGGGTGAGAAGGGAGAGAGAAGCACAGAGAGGTGAAGTGATTTGCTCAATGTTACACAGCAGGTCCCTAGCAAAGGTGAGCATTATTGCTGGTTGAAAAAGCTTTGTTCCCTGCTCTGCCATAGTCTGCCCTTGTGATCTTGGGCAAGTCTCTTAGGGCCAAACTTTCAAAGGCCAGATGTAGATAGACAACAGAGTCCTGTGGCACTTTTAAAGACTAACAGATGTATTTATCACATGCAATAAATAAATCTGTTAGTCTTTAAAAGTGCCACAAGATTCTGTTGTCTTTCTACAATAGACTAACACGGCTACCCCTTTGGAATTTGACCAGATGTAGATAGGCACCTAGTGGGATTTTTCAAAATCACAGAAGCAGGTTAGGAATCTATCTTTTGAATTCAATAGGATTTAGGTCCCTAATCTGTTTAGCTGCTTTAAGAATCTCATGAAGTGTCATCTGCACCTTGTGGTGCCCAGATATATTTAAAAATATGGCCATAAATCTCTTTGTATCCCCATTCCCCACCTGAAAACTAGAATAATAGCATTTCCCTACCTCACAGTAGTAGTGTGAAAATAAATACATTTAAAGATTGAGAGCATTCAGATACTACAACGATTGACCCATATAAGTATCTAAGGCTATGTCTACACTTGTTAATTTAGGTTGACTAATTCGACTTAAAATTTAAGTATGGACATGCTAAATCGACTTAACAAATTTAACAAACGATTTAGGGGGAACCCTACAAAATCAACCTATAGCATCCACACTGGACGCCTAGGTTGACTTGTAGGGGCTAGGTGGACCTAGGACAGGTCCACGGAGGCAGGGGGGGCACCCCTTGCCAAGTGCCAGGTGGCTCAGCCTTTGCCCCATTGTACCTGGGTACAATGGGGCAAAAGGGGGACAGGAACCCTGGCAGGGCATAGGGGCAGGGTGGGCAGGGCTCTGCCCTGCTCTTTGGGGGGGGCATAGCCAGGCTGTGGCTGTGCCAGCCACCCTGCCAGGGAGGGCAGTAGGGAAGCCCTGGAGTCTCCTAAGTCGACTTAGAATCAATTTAGGGGTACTCCACATCTACACTGGCTTAAGTCGACTTTAGAAAGTCGACTTAAGAAGAAAGTCGACTTAAAAGGAGGTTTTAGAAAGTCGACTTAATTTTTCTGTAAGTCGACTTAAGCAGCTGCTCAAGTCGACTTAATGAAAGTGTAGTCTAGACGCAGAGTAAATTAAGTCGACTTAAGCAAGCTTAAGTCGACTTAATGTACAAGTGTAGATGCACCCTAAGAGAGACAGAAGTCGTTTGTGTGAAAATCTTTTAATGAAACAAAAATGCTTTTTCATTTGAAAATTTTGCTCAATTGTTTCCAATGAAACAAAATGCATCTAGTATTTTAGTATTGTTTCAGACTGAAACTACTCCCTTTTTTGTTTGCTTAGTTTGGTAGTTTTCAATTCCTTGATACTTTTCTTGGAGGAAAGGGGAGGAGATCCCACATTTCAGTGCAAAAAAGACAAGAGAAGGTTGAGGGGAGAGTTAGAGAAAAACTCAGCAGACTGAAAAGTGAGAACCAAAATTTCTTCAGTTTTTGAAAACTGAAACAAAAAATGTTTCTGTTTGATTTATGTAAAAGAAGAAGAAAAAGGATTGGTTTTTTTCATGTGAAAATTGTCAGTCCTTGAAAAAAAAATTGTTTCAATCAGTTCTATAAGGAACAGGGCCAATTCTCCTAAATTGCAGATTAATGCCCACTCTGCCACATCACACTGCTTCCCCAGTGAGACCATACAATTTCAGTGATATGCAGGTAGAGTTAGCAAAGTATCCTGGGCACTTAGGGGATTGTTGATGGGCATGTTAGAGACTTCTTTCCTGAATCAACAGTTCTAATCCAGTCCAAGCTGGGAGAGACCAAAAGCTTTGACCATCTATTGGCTGTTCTGTGGCCTATGTCTGCTAGCAGGATCAGGAACCTCCTCAGGAGCAGAGTGCAAATGTTTTATTAACCCCCGTCCTGCTGTTTGGTAACCTGGGATACAGATCCTGGACAAGGCTTATCAGGCTGCTGACTGGAATCGTCTGAGTGTCTGCTACAACACAGAAATTTGGCTTAGCTCAGTCTTCACAGTGTATTTTTGAGCAAAAATGCAGACAGTCAAATGTAACAGAAAAAATGTACAACTAGAAGATTAGAGAGTGGACTGCAGCACATCGCTGCCCTTGATGATGGAACAGTTAGATGTCTGAACAATCTAGATAGAAGCTTGTAACGCAAATAAAAGAAGAGGTGGCTTGCATGAAATGAGTTTAGTGGCCTCACTCCAGTTCCTAAAAGCTGTTCTGGGAAGTATCATCTTTGCAAACAACAGGGGTTGAGCTGAAAATGTGAGTCTCTAGAATTTGAGCTAAGCATCAATCTCAATTGCTGGGAGATGTCACTCCTAGAGCTGGTTGAAAATGTCTCAAAACAGCTTTTCAGTAGAACTATTTCCCATCCACTTCTATTAGTGCTCTCTGTGAATCAGACCAACAAGTGGATACATAACATAACATGAGGTGGATCCATGTGGTGTACAATCTATCAGTTAGCACTCTGGCTGGCAGTCTCAGCAGAGACCATGGGCATGATAGACACTGAACATTATATTATTCTCTAACCCCAGAGATAATCTGATCAGGTCTGTTTTGAGAAGCCCTACAAGACAGCAGTAACCATGAGCATGCTGTGTCCATCTTTTGAATAAACTGAGCTCTCTATTGAGGGTTTCCAGTGTAGTAAACAAATGTTGAGTGAAAATAAAATTCAAATCCATCTATAAAGCTTATCCACTGGGGACTACCATTGTCCATCTTGAAGTCAAGAGTAAAATCCTCATTGACTTCAATGGGAGTGGGATTCAACTCTAGGTTGCTCAGCTTCAAAAGCTATGTGAAGACTGGGTTTCAGCAGGTATTATAAACACCACAAATCCCTTGTAAATGTGAATCCTAAATACTCCAAAATCAAAACACAAATAAAAAGAATCCAATATTTTTTTATTGTTGATTTTTTGAATGCTTGTGAATGGCAAAACTGCCTACCAAAAAAAATACTAAATATTCCTTTGTATCAGATCTTGTGTGAAGCAACACAATTAAATGACTGAATAACATTTATTAAAAGATCAGGTGCAGCGGCTGAGGTAGGTGCTTTACATTGCTCTCTAGAATTCCATCATCAGTAAACCACTGACTGTAATGATGCCATAGGCACTTTCTCCCCTTTTTCTCCCCTTAGTAGTGATTTATTTTAATTTATTTTATTTGCCTTGATAAAGTTATGAATAGAAAGGGATCTCAACTACCACCATCACTATGCCCACCCCTCCACCAAATCCATGCACCCCAACTTTTTGGGGTGTTCAAAATTTGCACTCAGATCTCAATCCAAATTCAAATTTTGCAAGTGGGCCGTAACTTTATAATGTGCTGACATAAATCCTTAACTCTAAACTCCTCTAAACTTTTGAGTGTTTGAAATCTGGATCTGATAAATTTATGGAGGGGTTGGTATGATTAGATAGCCTGTTTTGGAAATTGACTGATCTTTGGCTACGGGTGGTGGATATAGAAGTGGCCTAAGAACGGAGGGTACATGGGGTGGGTTCTGAGTTATTACAGAGAATTGTTTCTTGGGTAGCTGGCTGTTGAGACTTGCCCATGTGCTCAGGGTTTAACTGATTGCCATATTTGGGGTCGGGAAGGAATTTTTCCCCAGGGCTGATTGGCTTGGGCTCTGGGGGTTTTTCGCCTTCCTCTATAGCAAGGGGCATGTATCACCTACTGGTGAATTCTCTGTATCTTAAAGTGTACACAGACTAACACGGCCACCCCTCTGGAAAAGTTATAGTTTAGTGGCCTATTGCTGGAGTGGGTGGGTGAGGTTTTGAGGCCTACACTTTGCAGGAAGACAGACTAGATGATCGTACTGGTCCCTTCTGACCTTAATGTCTATGGCTATGTCTACGCTTTTTAATCTACCTTTGTTAAGTCGACTTAAAGTCGACTTTGTTAAATTGACTGAGCTAAGTCGACTTAAATTAACAAATGTAGACATAGCTTTGTTAACTTTGTCAAGGTCGACTTAGCATGTCCCCACTCAAAAATTAAGTCAATTTAGAGGGGACCCTGCCAAATTGACCTAGAGCATCCACACTGGATGCCTAGGTTGACTTGTAGGGGCTAGGTGGACCTAGGACAGGTCCACAGTAGCAGGCGGGGCACCCCTTGCCAAGTGCCAGGGGGCTCAGCCTTTGCCCCATTGTACCTTGGTATAATGGGGCAAAGGGGGACAGGGACCCTGGTAGAGCATAGGAGCAGGGTGGGCAGGGCTCTGCCCTGCCCTCTGGGGGGGCACGCCAGGCTATGGCTGTGCCAGCCACCCTGGCAGGGAGGGCAGTGGGGAAGCCCTAAGGCCCCCTAAGTTGACTTAAAGTCGACTTAGGGCTACTCCCTGTCCACACTAGCTAAGTCAACTTTCTAAAGTCTACTTAGCCAGTAAAGTTGACTTTAAACGAGGTTTTATAAAATTGACTTTATTTTCCTTAAGTCGATTTAAGCAGCTGCTTAAATCAATTTAAGGAAAATGTAGCGTAGATGCAGATTAAATTAAGTTGATTTAAGCAAGCTCAAGTCGACTTAATTTCTAAGTGTAGACACACCCTATGAGTCTATGAATTTTTTTTGGAAATTCTTAATTCAGAGGCATAAAGTCAAAGACTACCACCATCAGCTATTCCAGAATTGCTTCTAGTCAGTGTAATATCATTTCTTGGAATATGTAGCTTCTTCTGTAAATATGCTTTGTTACATGTTAGTAAATGTTGGCTAATGCATCCCTATTTGTGTGGTCACATTAGACACCCACATAGTTGCAACCTTTATCAGTCAGTCATATTACCGCTTTCATAATATCCATTTTATAAATTATACATGGATACATAATGTAGTCTCATAAATTATTATAGGCTTTTACAACCTTGTGTTTTCTGGTGATATGTCATGGCATAGAAATATATAACATATATGGTTCCAGAAGCTGCCACAGACTTAAGATATTACAAATTCTACTGATATAAAATAACATTAAAAGCTCTATAAGAAAAAACAAACACTTCAGTGACAGTGTCTCTTTTAACTGAAGACAAAATTACTAATGAGAGGGTCTAGCCACAGTGATCTATCCCTCAGTGGAAGAGAGACAGGGTTTGATTTAGGATCCCAGTCTTGCTCTCTTGTTCCCTTAGCAATCAGGAGCTGTGAGTGCTCAGTCCCTGAGGGATTGAAATGCCTTACATCACTTACCAACAGCTGTTTGGATGATTAAGGAAAGGAGCAGAAGCCTTCTGAAAGGACTTTGTCCAGTCTTTCTCACCAGGGATGCTGAGTGATGTCTTTAAATTGTGGGCAAAAGGGGGGAAAATGAACAGTGAAGGGGGTCCTCAGAGGTTCAAGAAAGATGCAAATACCCACATCCCATCCTGGAGGCAAAACTTAATAAGAACATCCAAGTTGGCTTTTGCTGTTTGCCTCTAAATTAATGTTTCTCATTTAAGGTCCAGCTCTTAGGCTGAGTAGCACCTTAGACAGCCAACAGTTGCTTTCATTTCAAAAGCACTACTCACAGACTAAGGGCTTATCTATGAAGGGAAGTTAATGTAGACTGTGAATTTAATGCACACAAGCTATTCTGCACTAACTCACCATTTGGTTACATTTACTCTGCACTGAGAAAGCCTTTGTGTGCTTTGTTTTAATATACTTCCAAGGAGTTTTAAGTTACACCGCACGAAGGCACTCTTAGTGAAGAGTAAGAATGTTTACACGGGGGTTAGCAGGTTTGTGCAAACTACTGCACACTAGTTACTTTGGGCCTTTTCCCTGTGCAAACCAGCTCTAAGGTACTACTCAGCGTGAGGTAACATAGTAAAATCAGGCCCTTAGACCCTGGATTTGTCTCACACCATTGAAATAAAAAAAAAGAATGACCAATACAGAGATGTCTAATTTTGTTTGAAAAAATTGTAACTGCTTAACTGAAACGCAGACAGGGATCGAAATATCTTTAAAAGCACCCACACTTTTATTTATTTATTTATTTTAATTTAGAGAATCAATGAAAGGGGTTTTCTGTATATCAGATGTGTCTGACTTCGGTGTTCATTCAAAAGAGAGCTGAGTTTGATGTTAATAATGCTAGTACTAAGATGGGTCAAAAAATTCTGCCGCCAGCTTTTCATGTCAGAAATTTGGATTTTTGACAAAATGAAAATTTTCTGGTAAAGTGTCTACCTTCTCCAGAAAAAAAATTAATTTTCATGAAAACAAAAAAATCTTTTGGTTTTTGTTCTACATTTTTTTTAACAAGTCATGATTTTTGATGGGAAAGGTCCTGTCCACACTTTTTCTGATAAATTCATATGTCTTCTATAGGAAGAAGTCTTCTGCAGTTTGACCTAATCTTTTATTACTATGCCAGAGGACACCTTGCTTGTAAAAGAGGGGTGTACTTTTATATGGGTTGTTTGTACTCCAATTAGTAATCAGGTCAGACAAAATTTGCTAGGGGCAGCAGATGTAGAAGTGAAACTATATAGCATGATTGTTGAGGGGAAGGCAGATGGAAGACAAAGTAGCAATTCAATAAAGCAATATATAATAACAATTAACACTTAGCACTTATATTGTGCTTTTCGCAAAATGCTTTACAAATAAGGGTAAGTTTTCATTATGTATCTCCATTTTACAGAGACAAACTGAGATGCAGAAAGGGGAAAAGACTTACCCAAAGTCATGGAAGTAGTAACAACCATATCGTTAGTATCCTGACTCTCCACCCTGTGATCTCCCCACTGCAATAGGCTCATCCTTCCACTCACCCCCACCCAAAAGTATCAGTAAAAAGAAGATAGATTAAAAAATAGTCACTCGGTTAAAAATAAAATGCTCGGAAGGTATCTTAATACCCTACAATAAAAGGTCAACAGCAAAGAGGAATGAACTAGAATGCCTAACACTGGAAAAAGTTCTTTACAGTAATAGATATTTCTCAACACTTTATATTAAGAATCTTCAGTCTGATACTATCTGCCAAATTCTGTGCAGTGTTCCACTGACTTCAATGGAATTTCTCCCATTTACATCAGCTGAGAATTTGACCGTATAATTCATTATATAGAGAGAGAGATATAGTACCATCAATTTGTGTGGCTATATAGAAATACTATAACTAATAATACTAATAATCTGTGAAAAATACTTTAGGTTATAAAAGTGGGTAAAATAGCACTATGCAAGAAACTGTTGAAAGGAAAGTGATGGTGAATGAAGAGTGTTAAAAAAGAACAGGAGGCAACAAAACAACCTTTTGGTAACAATAGTTACTGCATCTTACCTGACAGAAAATAAGCTGATTTGATGGAGGAGAGGGATATAACTGAGAAAAAACATTTCTTAATTAACCAACAGTTGCTTCCTAGAGAATGTTAAATGGGAGGCTCAATTTGGTGGTTGACAAAGCAAGTGAGTTGAGTTTCTAATAAACAGTGACCATGATAGAATTATATTTGAAACTATCATGAGAAAAATCCCTTCAAGAGATTCTGTTGGCACACACAGAACTTTAGACACAGGCTCTCTCACTCTCTCCTTCTTTCTCTCTTCCCCTCCTTTTTTCATGAAGAAGTTGGATCAAGACCATTATAACTAATTCCCACTGAAGTCAGTTGGGTCTTCAGTAGGAATTGGATCAGGCTGAAACAATGCAGAAATGAAACAGTGTGTGAGGGAAAAAAGCAGTTTAGCTAAATAGCAAGTGTCATAACAGTGCATTGTAAATCCAAAGGCTAACGGTGACAAAATAATTTGGGTGAGTTTACTTCAGATAGATGGTGAAGTAAAAATAGATTCTGCAGCTTCTACCAATAAATTCCTTGTTTTGGTTCAAAATAAAACAAGGACTAAAATGAGACTCTTGAGGAGTCAGATTAATAAACAAGATCAGCACTGGTAGCTTCAAACAAACAATCTTGATTAACACAAGCTAGAGATCTGGATCTCTGGTATTCATGGATAGAGCATGAGGTGAAGATTATTTTATCCAGTCTGGTTACAGAAGAACTATTAGAGAGGCATCAACAGCCCCTATATCAAGCATCAGAAGAACAGAGAGTTCATTCACACCAGTGTTTATGACATGAAACAATTAGCTGTTCTAACAGTGGAGCTGAATGCAGAATTTTATCCAGTTGAACTTTGTCTGTTAATGGACTACCCAGCTCCTGGTTACAGCTTTCTCATAATTACTCATTAAAATCTTCACCATATTTAGTGACTTTTGACTTTGTATTATTATTATGGTCTTGATTTCTACCTGGGGTAACAGAAAAAATGAAAAATCTGATCTGCAGCTTATATTTGGGCCAGGAAAACACCACAAAAAGACAAGAGTTCACACTTCCTGAATGAGCCCAGCAGTAAGAAAAGAGGTCAGCTGTACAGTAGTGTTACAGTTTCATTTGAGCACCATTAAATTTCAGTAAACAAACCTAAGCACCAATCTTGCATTTAGGTCTGCTTGGGTCCTCTTGCACCCCGCTGGCTCCACTAGGTGTTCAAGGTGCCATTCATGAGGATCAATGGTAGGATTGAATTCCTAGCACATATGTGGCTCTCTTTCTTGTGTAATCTACAGATTCCAGCCCAAGAGATGGATTGAAGTCACCAGATTTTTTATGAGAAACGAGACAAATTTATTCAGAGTAACAGAAACAAATTAGATTTTGCCAAAAATGTTCTTGTGCACTGTAATATTTAAGTTTCTGAAAATTTTCAGAATTACATTATGTGTTTTCAAATACAATTTTAGAGTTTTAATATATCTAATAACATCAGATCAATAGAGTCAGTGCCATACAATGTATCGCAGCACTAAGAAATACCTGGGTTATGAAACTAAATTAATTTACTGGAGTGTAAACCTCTGTTGACTTGTCTTTAATCAGCCAGCAGGCCTTCAGGGCAAGAGAATTAATGTATTTTGATAGTTTAGATTATTTTCCATATGTTATAATGCTACACCACATCATAATCTAAGTGTTCATGTGCATATATGCATATATGATCACAGTTGTTTTTCAGAAATAAAATCTTCATTTACAAGAAGTTATCCTCAGTCAGCCCTAGGCCTTATTATTGACTATTGCTGCACAGTATGAACTGAAGAATAAATAGCAGTCAGAAAAAGTGGGGACAAATATTGTTTATTTAGTATTAATAAAAAATAATCTTTTCAGAACAAAATTTTTGTTGTCTCTCACTGTTTCCCCTTTCCCTTGTTTGTTCTGCTTGAAAAGACCCACTTGAAATATAGTCTATTAACAAAATATTAATCAAAAGTAGTTTCAAGTGTGACACCAGCCACTGAATACCCCTGCCACTCACATATTTCTTTTAAAGATAAAAAGCTCTTTCTTCTTCCTATTCTCCTGGGAAAGACTCACTATGATCTAGATCCTATAATTTGTTGTGCCCTAAAGAGCCCCGCTGAAATGTATGGATCTCAGAACAGGAGCAGTGAATTGCAGGACTGGGTCGACCTGAGTATAATCTAAGGGTGAAATTCAGCCATGTGTTGAAAGCCAATGTGAGGCTTATTAATAGTGGGGACTCTACTGCTAGATTTCCTACTCAGGGGTTGTCAGACAACCATATGCCACAGACAAGATCTCTGTCTGAGCCCATGTAGTAAGGAATGGAAGGTTGCAGGCCAGAGGCAGTGTCAAGAAACAATATTTAAGTAGATTGTAGCCCCTTTTTGACCAGAGCCTCTAGTCAAAGTTCAGGGATGTTCCAGCGGGGAGAATAAATAGATGGAGTCTGGTATTTATTTTGATGAAGTTTGTTTATTTACAAAGAACGTACAAAGTCCTGATTCTCTGAACACAGGAGTGACCAAGAACAAGAGGAACAATTCTGTAGTTTACAGCACCAAATCTCTTTAGTCAACAAACCCAAAAAGTGCTGTGTCTAGCATATTTCTGGAATCACACTATGCTCAGCTAGCTGGTAACAGAAGATAATATGAAGGCAGAGCTGCTCAATGCCTACTTTGCTTCGGTCTTCTCACAAAAAATAATATGTAACCAGACAACTAGCGATGTTATCATAGACAACAAAGGGGAACGGTATAGTTTTATGATTCTGTGCTTGGCTTTTATACGTTTTGCCTCTGCATCTCTCTCTCTCTAGTCTGCGTGTTTTCAGCTTCCATATATTTTGACTTCACTCACACACACATTTCCCAAAACAATACTCAGAGAAACCACTCTACTCCCTCAGTCCAAACTCTTGGACACAAGAGATCCACTACCCCCTTTTCTCTGAACTGGGTGGAGGCTTCTGATTAACTCCTCCTGGAGTTATATTAATTGAAGGCTGCATACACACCCATTCTCAAGGGATATGTCTACACTAAACTTTTTAAGTCGACTTAACTTTTCAAGTTGGACAGAGCCTTGGGTCCCCACTAAGAAGGGAGCCGCAGCTCCTTTCTCGCAGGGACCCACAGTCCCTTCTTGCTGGGAACCACGCGGTCCCGGGGAGAAGAGAGCAGGGCTCCCTTCTTGCTGGGACCCTCACGGGTCCTGGAGACGGGAGCACAGGCTGGGGCTCCCTTCTTGCCTGGACCTGCGCGGGTCCTGGAGAAGGGAGTATAGGCTGGGGCTCCCTTCTTGCCTGGACCCGCGCGGGTCTGGGCAAGAAGGGAGCTGAGGGGATCCCCCTTGGAGGTTCCCCTGTCTGTGGAACACTGGAGAAGACAGCTGCTGGCGCTCCACAGACAGGGGAACCTCCGTGGATCCCCTGTCCACGGAGCACCAGTGGCTGTCTTCTCCAGCACTCCACAGACAGGGGAACCTCTGGGGATCCCGTCCATGGAGTGCCGGAGAAGACAGCCACTGGCTCTCCATGGACAGGGGATCCCCGGAGGTTCCCCGGTCTGCAGAGTGCTGGCAACTGTCTTCTCCAGCACTTCGCAGACAGGGGATCCCCAGAGGTTCCCCTGTCCGGGGAGTGCCAAGGAAGAGTGCTGCCGGGAGCTCCCAGGACAGGGGAGCCCCGGGGAAGACAGCCACCAGCTGGGGCTCCCTTGTCCCCGAGCTGCATCTCCGTTCCCCCAGCCCTAGGTCGACTTAAGGAATTAAGTTGACCTAGGGTGTCCACACCAGTACTAGGTTGACTTAATAAGGTCGACTTAGACCTTAAATTGACCTAACAGGTGGTAGTTATTAAGTCCACTTAAGGACACCCTTAAGTCGACTTAATGAAAGTCTGGTGTGGACATGAAGTAATTTAGGTTGACTTAAGCATTCTTAAGTCGACCTAAATTGCTAGTGTAGACATAGCTAAGGAGCCTTCTGATTCAAGAAGTCACCAGTACTTCTCATCATAACATGGATTCACTGGCCTAAGTCCCCCACAAAGCTGGTACAAAGAAGCAATAAAAGCTATTACAGTGTGTAGCATGGCATTGTGGCTGGCTGGGGGCGGCACACTCTTCCTGCATCCTGGCCCTGGTTTATGGGGAGCAGTGCATTTTACCTCCCTAGCTATTCTGCATTCCACTAAAGTTGGGTCTGACCCAGTGCTCGCAGAAGTCAATTGCAAGGCTCCCTTTGTTTTCAGTAGTTGAAGATCATGTGAACACAGTTTAGATACTTGGGTTTCATTCAGGTGGAGTGGATTTCTATAAAAGCACCATCAATTGCACAAAGTAAACACAATACACATATTCTGAATGTTGGTGTTAGGCGTTCCGCTTAACAGCTCACCACAAAACAAACAAACAAACAAAAAAAACCAGACAGTACAAATGTCAATGCCCTGAATTAAGATTTATTGCATGCACTGTACACACTAGGGTAGCAAGAGGCTGCAGTTATGTTTCTCAATAAAACAGTTTTTTCCAAGGCTATAGGCAACAGGAACAACTCTAACACCTCTAACATTCTGCCCTATTGGTTCAGAAAGAGAGACTGCTGTGTGCAATTCACATACTAGCTGTCATGTGTCTTTGCAGTGAGGTACTACTAAAAAAAATAATAAAAAGCTTTATTGGTTTGACCTGTGTCTCAGATCAAGAAATAAAATAAAGGAAGAGAAGACTGGTTATTGACACACTAAATCTTTTACTCGAGCTCGAACTGTATCTGATAGAGGCAGATGTGTTAACATCTTTTGTTACTGAATTTGGAGTAACAATACTTGGGACTCAGAAGAAAGCAGAGGCCTGTTTTTTGCAGTCAGGATGTATACAGGATATATACTTCTATACTTGTCCTTTATCTTAGCTAAATCAGTACATTTGATTGAGTAAATTCGTATCTGGGGAAAAATGCTAAAAATAACCCAATGGGCCATTTATTGGAACAAAATTGTTTTCTAAATTCAGGAGTCCATATTATTTAATATTAATAATATACAATACTAGTTTAAACACTGATACATTCTCTGCCCAGAGAGGCTTACAGTCTACGTTAATAGATAATGTAAAATGCATTCAAGGACCCGGAATGAAGTTGTCTTTTAAAACTTTTTTTTTTTTTAAACTTTTCTTGTTAGTAGCAAGATGAGTGAGTGCCACTTTTTTGGTGTGCCTTCTGGAAGAGGTGAGTTTAGCCTGAGAAGATACCACTGAGAGCAGAGACGTAGGAAGCAGGGAACAGTGGAATATCTTAAAGGTGAGGTTGAAAGGCTTGAGAAGGAGAGGAGAAGCCAAAGGAGTGTGACAATCAGAAAGAGACAAAATCAGAGCAGCGGGGAAAAAGAAGATTTTCATAGCACTTTTTGGATAGATTAAAGGGGAGTAAACTATAGAGTAAATTAACTCTTTTTGGACAGATTAAAGAGGAGTAATCTAATCCCAATCCTATGCCATTTTGCTCCCCATGTTTTTCTCACCTCTTCCCTACTTTGCCCTACCTCCAGGACTACATTTAATTAAATTAATTTATTTATTTATTTTAACATTGTCCACACTCTTATATCAATAACTCATCTTCTCGTCATTCCAGTGCATCGTATGTCTGATGTATTTGTATTGCTTAAATTTAGATTCTAAACTCTTCTGGGGAACGGCGCAGTCTCTGATTTGTATTTTGTGTGGCCCTATACCACTCAATAACATACAAATATCACAGCAAAACAGAGCAAGGGTGGAGGAATGGGATAGAACACACAAGCTGAAGCCTTGGAATTGAGGCACAGAAAGATGGCAAAAACATCTAGTTTTCAAGCTCCACAGAAGTCTTCCTCAGCAGGCAAGAGAGCTCTGTGGAGCTTGAAAGCTTGTTTCTTTCACCATCAGAAGTTGGTCCAATAAAAGATATTACCTCATCCACCTTGTGTGTCTCATATCCAGGAACTAACATAGGCTGCGTCTACACTGGTAAATTAATGTGCCCTGTGTCTACACTACACTTTGCTTAAGTCGACTTAAGCAGCTTGCTTAAGCCGACTTAAGCAAAATAAAGTCGACTTGATGAAAATTAAGTTGACTTTATTAAACCTGCTTTTTACTCAACCTAAGGCTTAAGTCGACTTTCTAAAGTCGAATTAAACCAGTGTAGCCCTGGGGTAGCCCTAAGTCAATTTAGGGCTACCCCAGGACTACACCAATGCCCTCCCTGCCAGGGGAGCACGGGGGGGAGCCTGGCATGCCCCCCAAAGGGCAGGGCATGTGGGCACGGTGTGACACTGTCTGGATTTAGGGAAGCATTTATGATATTATTTTCTATGGATATCTCATAAATGCTATAATGCATAGGAACTATGTCATGTTTGGTATCAATGGAAAGGTAGTCATTTGCTGGGAATGATTATCTAGTTTATGTCTAGGAATTGTATTTCGATTAGAAGTTATGAATTTGATGTTATATCCATACTTTAACTTGTGTCAATCTGGACAAATGTCTTAGAGGGGAGGGTGTGAACAGCCATTGTCTCCTTAATGTTTAGTTATAATATTATAGTTATATTATATTATATTATTATAGTTATAATATTTACAAAACGGAGAAATGTTGCTGATGTAGTTCATCCTATCTACTTTTATGTAAACATTTTTTTAAAAAAGAGAAAAATTATATAGGAATGCAAATATATATAGGGCATTGGAAGAATAAGGCTGTATTTTCATGTCCGGTGTTTTCTTTAAGTAAAGTACAGGGAAATTCATATACTGGAAGCATATTTAAAACTATGTTAAATGCATTCTCTGACAGAAGCAAGGACACTTATGTGCACTCTTAACTCTTCAGTCAGAAGATCCACATAAGGGTAGATACTCTTCGGAATAAAGTGGTATGAAAACATAAGGTATTCTGGATGCAGGAAAATGGCTAAATATATTGGAGGACAAACTAGAATGTTAAAAAACAGTTGTATTATCTGGAGTAAACAGTTCCATTTTGCCCTATAATGAGAGTCTTTCTCAGGTGCCTTCCAAGCCGGACTGGGGTCCCTCACCACATCCAGTTTCTATCATGGATTTGGCTTTGTACAGGCCACAGCCACTTAATTCTGCTGCTAGTCCCGCCCCTGCTTGCTTTGCTTCTGGGTGTGGGGAACAAAAGTGTAGGTTGAGACAAAGGGTTAATAACAAGGCCAAAAATAAAAAAAGGCTTAGGCCTACTTCAAGTGTGCCTGGGTAGCAGTTTAGATGGTGCCTCTATGGCTGGATAGCTAAGTCATTGGGCCTCCCCCTGGAGTTTACTGGACTCCTCACAGGGATGGAAGGTTTCTGGCATGAGGGTTCCTCCTGCTGTCCCAGCAGCTATTCTGCTCATTCACTTCTCAGAGCTTCCTCCCTTGTGTACTGCAACTTCCTCCTTTTAAAGCCCTTCTCTCACAATTGACAGTCCCAGCGTAGGAAAGGGGTGTGGAGAGGAAGGGGGGTTAGCACACAGAGCCTCCAAAGCCCCTTCCCTGTTAATGCAGGATTTACACATCCCATCACATGCCTGCCTTTACACCAGTCTAAATCCTTAGGCTATGTCTACACTTGTAACTTTAAGTTGACTTAGTGCGTCTACACTTAAAATTAAAGTTGACTTAAAGGGGAACTTACAAAGTCGACCTAGAGCGTCCACACTGGATGCCTATGTCGAATTCTGGAGGCTAGGGAGACCTTGGGCAGGTCCACGGTGGCGTGGGGGCACTCCTTGTGTACAATGGGGCAAAGGGGGGCAGGGACCCTGGTAGGGCATGTGGGCAGGGTTTGACGCTGTCTGGATTTAGGGAAGCATTTATGATATTTTCTATTCATATCTCATAAATGCTATAATCCATAGGAACTATGTCATGTTTGGTATCAATAGAAAGGTACTTTGCTGGGAATGATTATATAATTTTTGTCCAGAAATTGTATTTGTATTAGAAGTTAGGAATTTGGTGTTATATCTATACTTTAACTTGTGTGATTCTGGTGAAACATCCTAGACAGGAGGCTGTCAACAACCATTGTCTCCTTAATGGCTCATCAGGTTTCTCCCTGGGCCCACTGTAGGTGGGAGCTTCCTTAACAGTAAGGACACAATGGTTGTAGACACTCCCAGTTACAATGGGCCCATGGAGAAATCTGATGATCCATTAAGGAGACAATGGTTATTGATAGCCTCCTGGCTAGGACGTTTCACCAGAATCACACAAGTTAAAGTATAGATATAACACCAGATCTCAGATCCTCAAAAGCATTTAAATGTCTAATTCCCTCTGAAATCAATGGGGCTTTGCTGTATATGAATGCCAAACAGGGTAACATGAGGTTAATCTGGCCTTCCCCTGCCCTACATGTGAGATGTCACGATTGGAGGGAGGAACATAAAAGGGAGAAATCCAGCTCAGTTGGTGGCAGACCAGCAAGGAGAATAGCTCTCCAGTCCTTAGTTCCTGGGGCAAGGCCTGGCTAAGCACAAGGGCGATTGAGCCAAGCCTTCCATCAAGGAAGAGAGGACCTGTTGTAGTCCATTTATTATGATGCTGTTCTCTGACACTAGCCCATGATTCTACTTGGGGACTATTGCTTCAGATAAGCCCTCTTATTGAAAATGATTCCTTCCCAAGCTATGTTCCCTATAAACTGTGTGGGTGTGTGGCCAAGCAGCGGCCACCACACACCTGCGCATGTACCCCAGAAGCCCGCATAGTCTCCGGCAGCCGGGTGTCCGCTCCCTCCAGCCATCCCAGCTGCTTCTTTCTCCACCTCTCAGCAGCTGGAGGTGAGCCTGCCCCGCTCTTTCTTCCCTCCTGCATCGGGGTGTAGCCCCAGGATGGCTGTGTGGGCCTCACCATGCAGACAGGCTGCCCCCGAGGGGTGTCTGTGCCAGCTCCCCGGCTCCCCTCCACCTCTTCCCCTTGCTGTCAGTAGGGATCAGCTGATCAGGGAAGGAGGTACTCTCTGGGCTTCTGGTCTCACAGTGTAGGAAGGAAGGTGAAAAGGGAGGAAAGAGCAGAGCCCAACAGGCACGCTGGGAGTTGTAGTACCAGTGTCCCGCACCCGCATGGCTGAGGGAACTGCAGGCGGAGTCTGCACATGTTGTAGCCTTGCAGAGCTTTCCATCTTTCTGTGGAATCCAATGCTCAATTCTACCCTTCGAGGGGCCCAGAACAATGGATCTGAAAACTGTGACTTTTATATGCATAGACAAGCTGTCTCATGCAACTTTTAGAGGGTTTTATGGCTTCCTCTAACCCAAGAAACACTGAACTCACGGTAACTAATACACCTGCTGTTATAGTGAGAGTTTGAAAAATATTTGCAATAAATGTTTTTTAAGTCTCTAAAGCATTCCTACAATAACTTTTTTCATGGGTAGTGGTGGAGGGGACTATGGGCAGCTGGAGCAAGTGGTCATGATGGGGGGCTGGGGAGGGACTGGTGGGGGCTGACTAGTGGTGGAGGGGACTATGGATGACTGGAGCAAGGGGTCAGGATGGGGGGCTGGGGTGGGGAAGGTGGGGGCTGGGTAGTGGTGGAGGGGACTATGGACGGCTGGAGTGGGGACTGGGTGGGGGGCTGGGGAGGGATGGAGGAGGTTGGGGGACTGGAGTGGGGGTAGAGTGAAGATGGGGAAAGCTGGGGGCTGGGAGGGCTGGAGTGGGGATTTGGTGACATGGAGCTTAGGGAATGGGGATGGGGGCTCAGGAGGACATGGGGAAGGAGGGATCTGATGTGGGCACTTGTGGACAAGGTTGGGGTGATGTGGATTTGAGGCTCTTCTTCATTTGTGAGGAAAGAGCTGGTGGGGCTCAAGCAGATTGTTTTGCACTCATATATCTATTTGTAGTGTAGACAT
This sequence comes from Pelusios castaneus, assembly GCA_007922175.1. Lineage (NCBI taxonomy): Eukaryota > Metazoa > Chordata > Testudines > Pelomedusidae > Pelusios > Pelusios castaneus. Next base: position 432,376 of record ML685801.1, read on the forward strand.
AGAAAAAAGTAATTCAGTGAAGGACATCCCAGTGAGAATCCTCCTCAGTTTTCTTTTCTTCCTCTTCCCCTTTCCTTTAATCAAATATGAGGCCCCAGGCAACCCAACTCTTTCCCCACTGAATTGTAATATGTAATATAAAATCAACTTGAAAAAAATATTTACTTGTTTCCCCTCTCAAGCTACGTTCAGTCCTGGAGCAGAGGAAAGAACATAACACATTAATGATCCAAAATGTAGCCTTGCAGAGCTTTCCACCTTTCTGTGGGATCCAGTGCTCATGTCTACACTTGGAAAGGCCCAGAACAATGAATCTGACTTTTATATGCATAAACAAGCTGTCTCATGCAACTTTTAGAGGATTTTGTGTCTTCCTCTGACCCCAGAAATACTGAACTCATGGTAACTAATACACCTGCTGTTATAGTGAGAGTCTGAAAAATATTTGCAAGAAATGTTTTTTAAGTCTCTAAAGCATTCCTACAGTAACTTTTTTCATATAATGCAAGTATCATATACAGATTATAGGATGGATTGTAGTTGGCATAAGTTGAGGATGACCTGCATAACTCCTTTTGTCACTCATGAACTGCTTCCTCAGGCTCATGATAGAATACTTATACTTCTATATCATGTATTCTCTATAGGAAAAATTAACACTTGACTGCCTAATATTTTAGAAGCCCCTATTCTTAGTTATTTATAAGAATTAACATTCTCATAGGGGCTGCTCACTCTCTGTCTCAAGCTCATTTTTAAGTTTCAATAAAAGTGGCTCAGCCCTTTCCAAGAGTGAGCTTTGTGAAAAACAGTTAATTTTGCTACTGTTAAATGTCTTCTCCTTGAAGAACTATAGTGCCTCCATGGTAAAACTGATAGAGTGATAGCTCTGGGGACAGAAAGGTCCCCATGAAAACACACCCAGATTTAGTCAAGATATAAGCCTTTAAAAATCACCATTTGTGGATTTAGAGCTTTATGGGTGTTTGCTAATAGAATTTCTGAACCTTCTATCATGAGGTTGACCTTGACTCTGTATATGTAGTCTGGAAATGTGGCAAAGACAGGCGACAAAAACTGTGAGGTGTAGATGATGGTAGAGGCTAGATAGGCGCGACAGCAAGTGTCATTGTCTCACATTTGTTTAGTAAATTAATAAAACTTCAGTTTAACATTTTTATTAAAGTTCAAATGAAAACACATCTATGCATTTCTTTTGAATTGAGATACTTAGGCATGCTGATGCTTCCAGTGCCAAAAAACTGTTGCCCATGCGGCACCATGCTTCACAAACTGCTGCTCAGCAAATACCATAACTTGCTCAGCTGCATCATTAGCTTAGAGGGAACATTGGTGGCATCCATGGTGTTTGCTGAAAATATTCTGCCATGTTGCACATGTGATATTACAGTGGTCAAAGGGAAATTGTCTACAGGGTTAAGGTCTAAATAGTCTTTACTAGTGAATGGTTTAGTACTCCTTAAGATCCTAATGAAAAATGCATTCATCTCTGTGCAAAGATGGTTTGCCGGGTGTGAGGGTTATATTAGGGGCTAGTATTGTTCAGTGGTTAAAGCATGAGAGTCTTGAGTTCTGGGTCTTAGTCCTAGCTCTGCCACGAAACTGCCGTGGGACTTTGGGTGAAGTTGCTTCACAGCTCTGTGTCTCAGTTTCCCACTCTGTAAAATGAAGTTAATGTGTCCCTTTAAGACAAGGGGCTCTCAAATGGGAGTTGCAGCCCCTTAGGGGGGTCACAAGGTTATTATGTGGGGGTTGTGAGCCACCCAGAGCTGCCAATAGCTGTGCAGAAGCAAGGGAGACAATGGGGCACTAAGTTTGTTCTGAAAAGCGGTATTGATACAAATTCTTTGCACCCACCACTATTAAACAATAACAATTTTAAAAATAACTTCTCTGCATCAAAAAATAATTCCATAAAAATGTGGTTTAGTCTTAAGTTCAAAGTGGTGAGAAAAGAAATTTATAACCAAACCTTCTGCCTAAAGTGAATTTAGCATTTAAAATAGTGTTGCCTAGAAAAAAAAAAAAAGTATTTTTAATTTGGCAGGGGACTACACTGGGAGGCTGGCTGTGTGAAAGGGATCACCAATGAAAAAGTTTGAGAACCACTGCTTTAGGAGGTGGTACAAAGCTTGGTTCGTTATCCCTTGTAAAGTGATTTCAGCTTTTCAGGTAGAAGGTGCTAGGGAAAAGTGAGGCTTGATTTTATCAATCACAAGTCATGGTGATTTTAATGCCATCTTCTCTTTTTTATCTATGTTTAAGTAACATATTTCCAAGTACTTCAACCAGCACCCAAGCTATTGGCAATGCTACAGAAGTCATATACTCTTGAAATCTTCATTATAGCCTTGTGTATCTTGGCATTTTTTAGGAAAGTTCCCACCAGGGATAAGACCAGTGGAAACCATATGGTAGATAAGTTCCAGAGGGGTAGCCGTGTTAGTTTAGTTCAGCAAAACAAACAAGGAGTCCTGTGGCACTTTTAAAGACTAAAAAATTTATTTATTGCATGAGCTTTCATCATCATACTTGAGTTAATGAGGCAGGAGTGATCTGATGGTCTTGTGTTATGCAGTGTTTGCTAGTTTGTGACAATAATTGCTATAAACATAAATGCCATATACAATTATAAATATTTTTTATGGAGCGATAACCAATGCATGTGGTACCGAGAAGTGGTTGCAAATGCCTATCTGGCCTGGGGTCCACACCTGCATGAAGGGGGCCCAGACAATACAGGAAGGGGGCCCAGAGATTAGGAGGGTTCTGGGGCCCATCAAATTATACTTTAACCACTGGCCATGGCCCTGACAATCCCAGTCTTTTTACACAGTTGAGCATTGATAGTTGGGAGCAATCCTTTTGTTCCCTCACTGCAACATCTCTGTGGCTATGTCTACATTTGTAAATTTAGGTCGACTTTGTTAAGTCGACTTAGCTTGTCCACACAAATTTTAAGTCGACTTAGGGGGGACCCTACAAAGTCAACCTAGAGCATCCACACTGGACACCTAAGTTGACTTGTAAGGGTTAGGGGGACCTTGGACAGGTCCACGGTGTCAGGCGGGGCACCCCTTGCCAGGTGCTAGGAGGCTCAGCCTTTGCCCCATTGTACCTGGGTACAGGGATAGGGACCCTGGCAGGGCATAGGGGAAGGGTGGGCAGGGCTCTGCCCTGCCCTTTGGGCATGCCAGGCTCTCCCTGTGCCACCCCCCTGGCAGGGGGGCAGTGGGGGAGTCCTGGAGAGCCCTAAGTCAACATAAGCCAGTGTAGATGTGCAGTAGCCCTAAGTCGACTTTAGAAAGTCGACTTAAGCCTAAAGTTGACCTTAAACTAGGTTTATCAAAGTCGACTTAAGTGTAGTGTAGATGAAGAGTAAATTAAGTCGACTTAAGCTTGCTTAAGTCGACTTAATTTACAAGTGTAGATGCACCCTGTGTGCCCAGTTCCTGGAACAGGCATAGTCCTTTTGCTACCAGCCAGAGACTGGGCCCACTCTGGCTCTAAACTAGAACTGAATGAAAAAAAAATGTAAACACTTCCCAATCATTTTCTGGAGGGTTTGATTTTTATTTTTTTTTAAATGGCCACTCTCAGCTGATCAAAAAACAGCCAACATTCTGCATAAAAACATGTAATGTCTAAATTAAAAAAAAAAAAAAATCATATTTTACATAGATTCCAAGGCCAGAAGGCACCATTGTGATCATTTAGTCCAACTTCCCATATAAAATAGTCCACAGAGCACGTCTTTTATTTAGACAAACATCCAACCTTGATTTAAATACTGTTAGTGATGGAGAATCTACCACAACCCTTTATAAATTGACCAGCTTCACTCTAAATATAAAACTTATTTAAAAAATGAAAGGCTGAACATTAGACAACTTCAGCCACTGGCTTGTTTTCTTGCATATTCCAAAAAAGCATACAACTGCTGTTAAAACTGTCACAAACCAAAGAGAAGTTTGCACTATTGTAGAAACCCACATGTGACAATGAAGACAAATGCAAGACCACAAGATTCTTGCCTTCTTGATTTAACAAGTCAACTTGGACATATTTTAATGCCACAAGGTGAGTCAGTTTAAGTGAGCTGTTTTGGTACAATAGTAGCACTAGGAAATCTGGGAATGTTGTGGAATGACAAACTAGGTAAAAGAAGAGTAGACGTCAACAGGCTGGTCCTCCTGTTCATGGATATTTTTAATTTAAATGCTGTTTTAAATGGGGATTAAGGAACTTCAGTGGGTAGCAAACCCAAAAGAAAATCCTGCGCATTTGTAGGTTTTTTTCTTTGGCATTAGGTATCCCCAATTTGATAGTCATATTCTAATTCGGATACTATCTTGTCCTCACTTAAAATAGCCTCTGCACTTTCTCCTGCAAACAGTATTTTCTTCACACCTTGTCCTAAATCATTATATGCTGTTAAATATTTTTACCCCAAAAGTGGTTGCATTTGAACACTGGATAAAACAATTCCTATAATTACTGTTCCCATAGAATAGTCCTATGCCTTGAAATTCATTAGGATTGAAAGCACATGATGAATATGGTCACATTATCATTTAGCATTACTTTTTTATAGCATGTGTCTTCAGGATAGAAAAATCCTCCTTCATAAGAGGATACTCTAGAGTGTGATTAGATGCTGGTAATGAGCAACAGGTTTTTTTAGTTGTACATGGTTAGTGGTGTTTCACCATTTCATAGCTTTCTGCCCCCTTCCATCCCCACATCTTACTTTCATTTGAATGTAACACTCAGTTACTATATCCAACACAGCAAGGGGGGGAAAAAAAAAAAAAAAAAAAAGTAAAAAGCCATTTCCCTAACCCTGAAAAACTGCTTCTTTTACTGAAATTAACAATTTAGAAACTAAACAGTAGATTTGTTTTCTATTCAAAGTGATGAGGAAAACTTTGAAGTTTCTCCCCACCTCTCCACATCCCTTCTTTTTTGCCCCACTACCTCCCAACCAAACATTTATGGTTATTCAGTTGACAGCCAATAAATAGCAATGTGTTTCAGGGAACTCTCTAGTTTTTTTAAAAGAAACCTATAAAAAGAAAGGGGAGGGAAGAAAGAGAGAGCATGTAATCTGTACACCAGCTGTTGCCTAGTGCAATTCACGCTGACATAGAGCTTTTTGACATTTTATACCCTGAATGCAAGCACATAGATCATTTTTACCTTGTTCTTTTCCCGTCTCATTATCGGAATTTATTCTCTCGCTTTGTTGTTGGTGGAGTCCCTATTCTAATTGTTTCTTACATGTGCTGTAAATCTGTCCACCAATCAGTAAAACCGTGGAACATGAAACTGAGACCTAGCAATTTCCTTTGCTTACCATTGCATCTGCTGGAGCGCAGTGTTGAAATAAAATGAAACATGATTGCACTCTTTTCCTATCATACTGTAATGCTCCTTTCATTTTGCTCAAGGAATTTTTAATACTCAGGCCATACCCTGTGCATGAAGTCATTTCCCCTAGATATAATTGTAATGGTAATATGCATAGTCTAACTGGCAGTTTGCCACAGCTGAGCCTCTGATTCAAAGACTTTAATTCTGTCATGCCTCATCTGGTTTTATGGACTCTTTTGTAGTCAGTTCACACATTTATTCTAGAGTATCCATTGAGATGGGCAGGCTGTTGACTTTTCTCATAAGATATCACACAAAACTGTGCCAAATATGTGCACTGATAATCTGTGGCATACCTGATTAGAAGTCCAGGTACAAGTAAATGTTCCTGTGTGGTCAGGATTCACTAATAGATGTGCAGATCTGGATCCTGCAGAGATATACAAACAAGATGTCTAATTGAGCGCATGCCTAAGTCTTTGCCAGATCAGTGCTTTGGTTTGTTTGTTCTTTTTGGTATTTGTGTTACTTTTGTTAACTTGCAGAGTACGTTAATGAAACAATAGCAGTTTTTAAAACTATTTTAATTAACTGAGCCTGGGTGCAGAATCATTGTATATCTTAAAGTCACACGGTCAACTTAAAAAAGTCTCTTTAATGGCTTCTTTGCATCTTCTGTATCAAAATCAAGCTCATTTTTGCCTTTAAAGCCTTCCAAAGCTTAGCTTCCATCTATCTGCTCTGTTCTCTTCACGCATCTCTGTCACACATGTCACTGAGCCTAAATCACACACCTAATCACAAGAGTGATTCCTAGGTTTTAGAGTTTTGTGCCCCCATCCCCCAGCACTACTCACGTAAGCCATGATACAAATGCTTTGTTGTCACTCACATCCTCTCCTCCCAGCTTCCCCTCCAACCCAGGATATATGAGCACTGGAACAGGTTACCTAAAAAGGTTGTGTAATCCCTATCTTTTACAAGAACAGGCTAGACAAACACCTGTCAGGATGTTCTAGGTATATTTGGTGTGACTGGGAGCCTCCTGGGATAACCTCCTGGATGTACAAAAATCAGGGCAGGCTTCAAAACCAGGAGCCAAACTCCCCAAACACTAGTGGGTGGTACTTAAACCAGTCTCCCTATCAGTCTCAAACAGGCTTCTGGTTCCCCACACCAGCTACCAAGAAATCTGCCCAAAATAGAAACAGCTCCCCTTATTGAACTCTAGCTCCCACCTAGCCACACAGTCCCTTAAAGAAATTGGCTCTCCTGACCCCAAAGGGCCAGCACATCACACAGAACAATATAGGTTTGGATCTTACCCAAAATAGCAAACTAATAGCCAATCCTTTAGTAACTACAACTAAAGGTTTAATATAAAATGAAAAGAAGCAAAATATGAGAGATGTTAAAGGGTCAAAGTGAATCACATACATACAGATTATTTAAAGTTCATGTAAAGCAGTTTGCAGGCTTGTTGCTCTGGAGTGTGCAGGCTTTTTCTTCTGGTAAACACCCAGCATGCAGGTGGGCCTTAGTCCTTTGTCCAGTCACAGAGGAATAGTTCCAGAGATTGCTGTAGACTGGGGACTTGAGACAAGATGGAGTCAGGGTTGCTGCCTTTTATCCCCTCTGGCTTTTTCCATGCTGTGTGCAGTTCTCTCCAATCAAAATGAACTTGAGTCACATGGTCAGTCTGGGTGACTCACTGGGTGGGTTTCTCCCCAGGCCCATTGTACCGGTGCCTCGCTTAATGGGCCATCAAGGAGGCAATGACTGCAGCGCTGCAGTCTGGAGTATTTCTCAGAATCACACAATTTAGGAAACAGATACAGCTAACACATTCATATCTTCTAATACAGATATGATACCTACACATAGACAAAATAATCATTTCTAGCAAGTTACAACCTTCCCATTGATACCAAACATGACATAGTTCCTATGGATTATAGCAATTATGAGATCTTAATACAAAATAATATCATAAATGGTTCCCTAAACCCAGACAGCATCACATTTGGTCCTGTCACAGTGCAGAGAGATAGACTTTTTGAAGTCCCTTTTATCCCTAAATTGATGTGACTTATATTGAAACAGACATTTGAAAATCACAAACTATTGGTCTGATTCGATTAGGGCTTGATTCTAAACTTATTGAATGGCAAAGCACCTAGCACAGGATCAGGTCCTTACTAACTGGATGTAGTCCAAGTCTAGCTGCCTAGTCTGAGGAAAGCACTGAATATACAAAGAACTTCTGTTAATAAAGTCAGGCATGGAGTTGCATGAAGCATTTAATGTTTCTAGCCCTTTTTCTTCCTAAGATAGCCTTCTGAACATGAATGAATGTGAACCAACTGCTAAGATAGCCTTCTGAACATGAATGAATGTGAACCAACTGCTGGGTTTGAAGAGGAGGAGTAGCTGGGATCCACTTTAGCAGCAGGAAACGCATGAAGGAAATGGAGAGAGAACCCTCAACATATAAAGGCTAAGATTTTCCAAAAATGGGCGCCTGAAGACTACAATGGAAATGTGTAGATCTGCAATTTTAAAAATCACTCCACTTTTTTAAGTGCCCAACTATGGGTGTAGGAGTCTACCTTCAGACTCCTATTTTTGAAAATCTGTCTCCCTTCTCTCCCCGCCTCTACCTTCATGTCAAATGAGTCAGTTAAATTTGGCATGTATCCCAAAATATCATCTCCCTAATATTTTTGATAATCCCTGTCTGAGTCTTGTGCAGAATGGTGCCTTAATGCTATATATAGGAGTTGATTATATTGGGTAGTTACAACAAACTTCACTCACAGCTGCTGAAATACTACTTCTGGCCCATGCTGTTAAGACCTATGACACAGGTAGCCTTAGAAAGCAAGTTTTTTTGAGTCCGTATCCTTGCTTGGGTTTACAATTTTCAAGTTCCCATTTACTTGCTAAGAACTGTTCTTCATTTCAGCTTTGAACTACGAAGTACATTCCCGATGTTTACTTCATTTTTCAGTTTTTAAAAGTAGTCACAAGAACATGATTCTCATAAAGCATCCCATGCAAAAGGAAAAGTAAGCCTGGAGGCAAATCCTGTAGCTCTCCAGACTGTAAGGACAAAATGATGACAAATTGTATAAGTATGTGCAAATTATCCAAATTATGTCATGTTCTCAGGCTTGCAAAACCAGGAAGAATATTTCAGTGGAAGGTCAGCTCAGACCCTGGCTTTGAATGAAAACAAGGCAATTATATCCCAGTTGCTTAAATTTATCACCAAGAAAAATGTTTCCGTTAATCTTAATCTTGATTTTATTTTTCAAATGCTTTAGACCCTACTGTGTTATTCCAACGGTGAAGGCTTCTGATATGAATGCTTTGTAATGTATGGATGTCCAATAAGTATGCTGTCTATTTTAAAAGACTGTGGAAATGGCATAGAATACCTGTGAAATATTGTATGCAGCTACTCAATGGATTTTAAATCGCAAATTACAGAGTGCTGTAAAGTTATTATTAAAATAAGCAGAGCCTTAAATTGCTTTTAAAAATTACATATTGAAGCATTCTGTGGCTAGAAGGGGTTCCAGTTGGTCTATAAATGGTTGTCCTGAAGTATTTTTCATTTACATTTCACAAATCTTCATTCTTCTCTCTCTCCCTCAATACCAGGGTCAAGCTTCCCCAATTATTCATCTGTAAGCTATTTCCCTCTTCAGGTTTTTCTATTTACATTACAGAGATCTGTGTCTCTCTGGGTCAAGCATCTTTGAGTTCCACTGAATCTCTTTTCAACTTTTGATGATTTTCTTTTCCTGGTTTTGGAATCAAGAAATTAGTGTGAGAAGGGGAAGGAAAAATACTTACTTTCGTTTTCTTGCCAAACTTGTTTTAGCTGCAGCCATAGATACATAGGTCCAGCTGAAAATGCAGGTGTTGTACCCAACCCAATATTATTACCCATTATTCCCCTTGCAACTGCCTCCCCCCCCCCATCACACACATACACATTTGGTTGCAGAGGTGAAATGTAATTTATCCGCTGTTGTCTTAGTAGTAGGTATGGGAGGCTTTATGGGATATTAGTATACCAACCTCTGGCTGACGTTTCAGAGCTGTCACCACAGTATTAATTGGTATGAAAAGTATGCAGTAGAATGGTAATTTTTGTTTTATACTAGGTTTATATTTTCACCATCAGCTGGACTTGTTTCTATGATTTTTAAGAAGGTTATTTACTTGTTTTTGCAAGTGTCTGAATCAACAGCAGAGTAGATTAGGAGGAAAAGTCCACAGTTTATAGAAATAGGTGGCCACTCTTCTGACATGAGTTCATAAAGCTACAAAAATTAATTGTAGCCTCCAATACATTTGAACGGTCAAATCAGTTTGCTATAAATAAATGAAATGTACTTGTATCTTTCTTGGGGCCACAGTGCCAAACCATTGAGTGAGCAGCTACTCACACAAGTAGTCAATGTGAGTAAGTGTTTCTTATTTTGACTCTTGATGTTTAAGCAAGAAATTAAGAACAGATGGAACCTGTTACAAAAGAATTTCTGAAGTATATGTTGTAAAAATGGTAGTATGGGGGCCGAGAACAGACTTGAAGGTTAAAGAAAGAACAACTCTTACAGTGTTAGTTGGATGATATGTGGTATAAAGCTAATTTGGCATTATGCAATTCAATCTAACATCAAGTTAATACTTAGGCAGCTGAATGAGCCATTCTCTAAACATGTTTCAGCTGCAAATGTTAAGGCCTCTATAACTGTTACTTTTAAGAGTGCATTAAAAGGGCTGTGAAACTGCTCGTTGTAACAATTTCTACAACAGGATCCCTGCAAATACACAGCTGGAGGCTGTCAAAAGCACACCTCCCTAATAGACAGCACTGTGTGTACAATTAACACGTTAATTTATGGAGTAAAGTGATCAGGGGAGACTAGTTCTTCAAAGTCAGCTACTTGCCATTAAGAAAGAGGTAAAGTTCTGTTCTAGGAGGCTAAGATTTTAAGGAGTGATAGGGGCCTTACTGTAATAGCTGCTTTTCTTCTCTGGAGTGTAGTTACTATATGTTGGGCATTTCTTTGTTTCATTGAGAAGGAGTCTCATAAAAAGCTTATTTTGTGTATGAAAATGTAGAAAGAAGTAAGAGTGGTAGAGGTTAAACTTTCTCAATAGAAAGAAGTAAGTGGTATAAGTTAGCAAAACTTTCTCTAAAATAATAAACTTGCAGTATTCCCTACTTTTGTTCTTTTTCCTCCCTCTCTTTCTTTCCTCCTTCTGTATTTTCAGGTATCTTTTCCTCTTTCAGTTCTCTTCTCTATCTTTTCTATAATATTAGTAATAATAATAAATTGTTACTTTTCTTTCCTCCTTTTCTTTGTCTTATTTTCTATCATGTTTCCTTCATGTCTCTTCAACTTCTCTACTTTTTTTCTACTTGTAAGAAGACCAGCTCCATCCTCATGATCCCAGGTCACTTTGTGATGAACTCTTTTTCTCATCTTCAGACCCCCTTTACATACAGTCAACAGGTAATTAAAATATTGTCCTGTTGAGGTCCCATGTATTGAATCCTCATGTTTTGGCCCTCAAGACCCCATTCACTGTCTCCCTTTAGCCAGGGAGTCCCAGGTCCTTCTTCCCAGAGTTAGCTTCCAGTTCAACTTCTCTTGGGACTTCCCTGGTTTAAGCTCAGCCCTCTACTTTCCAAGCCCCCAAACTCTTCTCCTAGATACCATCTCTAGTAGGAGCTGGTCCTAGTACTCCCATGTTTTACATGGCTGAGCTCAGCCATTCAGTCTGCCTTTCAGGCCCAAACCTTTCCCTCAGTTTGGATTTCTATCAGGATTCTTCTGCTCACTGTGGTTCCTCTTGTCTAAAGATCTTCCCTACAGCAGCTTTTCACACACTACAATTTCCAGAACTTTCCCACTTCACCACAGCCTCCTAATACTCTTTCGGAGGCAGTAACCCTGATTTCTCCCAGGTATACTTCAGTCTATAATCAGGGTTGACTAGACCCAGCTTTTAATGGACAAGCCACTTTATTACACTTCTCCATGCTTTCAACCTCCTTCTTTTCTCTCAATCTTACCCACTCCCTTTCCCAGTTGTATTGTCTCTTCCTTTCCTCCAAACTCTACCACTTACTCTTCCACTCACTTTTTACCCAGCATGCCTCCTTCAGTCGTATTGCTGTGCTTTAACATGCATCCATGAAGAGACTCTTGGAAATGGGGGCTCTCCAATTTCTCATCTCACCCACTTGGAGGTGGAGACTAGACTGTTACTTGCAACCCCACGTGACCTGTGTACAGGTTTTTTCTTCATTTTTCTTTCCATAATCTTAAATCTCATCTATCTTTGCCCCTACCCTCCAAACTTTCAAAGGACAGGATAATTGGATGATTTCTTTCCTCTTCAACTAGGGAAATACTGGACTAATTTAGTTCCCAAAACAGAGGAGATTTTCTTCTTGTATCCCCAAGTGAAGGAGAGGAGTGGGTTAATTCAACTGCATTAGGATGGGAAGGATTTAATGCTCCCCAGCTGGGAACAGGATGAAGAATTACTGAACCAGTCCATAAGGAGAGGGAAATGTAGCCTGCATGAAGGTGGAGGGCCCCAGCTTTGTATAGCAAGAGGTGAGTTCTGCTGTGTTCTCAGCTTTCAAGCACTTCATGAACATTCCTGCCATCTCTATACATTAGGTAGGGGGCTGCTCAATTGACTGCTTGTTAGCTCTGACTTTGGAGTTAAAATAAGATATGTGAGGAGAAAATCAGGTATTCATTGTTGGATAGGTGACTCTGTAGCTACACTTATGCCCTTCCTTCCTGGCAACCACAGAGGAAAGGAGAAACCTCCACCACTAATATGTTTTTTTTTTTGTTTTGTTTTAAATAATTAGTTAGAACCTTCACCCAGCATTGAGAACAACACAACAGACTGCCTTTCCCTTAGAAGTTGAATGAGGCCCTTTAGGCCATTTATAAATCATGGGTACCATCGCTGGCAGATATAACACTGTAATATAGATGCAGCCTACCCTGGTTGAAAGGGTTTTTCTGTCCCTGTAGAAGAACTACTTCTGCAACCAACAGTAGCTAAGTTGGTGGAATCATTTCATTTATCAAGCGGCATCTGCACTGGGAGTAAAGCTGGCATAGCTGCAATGCTGGGGGTGGAGATTTTTCACACCCTTGAGTGCCGAAGCTATGTTAACCCACATTTTTAGAATAGATCAGCTCTGAGTATCTGCTTTGAAGCTCTTCATGCTCTCTTCCTGCATACCTCATAGCAGGAAGCCAAACAGAGCCCTTATATGTGGTCAGACACCAACACCTCAAGACCTAAACTGCACTGTCACCTAAGGACTGCACTTAAAATACTCACATATTAAAGGAGTTCCCATCTGCAATTACACTTTTCACCATCCTGGACTGAAGCTTCCTCAGTTTGTTACAGCACAGTAACTGTTCAGGGTTGAGGAGTATCAAAAACACTTTGCAATAACTTGGTCATCTAAGCTCCAGAAGGGTAGCTATGTTAGTCTGTGTACAGCAAAAACAATGAGAGTCCTGTAGCACCTTAAAGACTAACAAATTTCTCTGTGCATGAGCTTTCATGGACTCCAACCCACTTTGTCAGATGCATGTGAAGCATTAGATGCATCTGACAGAGTGGGTTGGAGTCCATGAAAGCTTATGCCCAAAGAAATTTGTTAGTCTTTCAGGTGCCACAGGACTGTTGGGGTGTGTCTACACTTGAAAAAGTTAAGTCGACTTTATAAAGTCGACTTAAGGTCAAATTTAAGTCAACTTACTGTGGATCTTATTAAGTTGACTTAACAGAAGTGGACTTTACTTTTCAAGTGTAGATGTGGCCTCATTTTGACCTTATTAAATCGACTTAATGTTTTAAGTTCACTTAAAAAGGTCCACCTAAGCACTACTCTGCATCTCCACTGACTTAAGTCAACTTAATGAAGTCGACTTAAGTGCTAGTTCAAATTAAAAGGAGGTGTTATTAATTCAAACTAACTTTTCCTTAATTTGACTTAAGGAGCAGTTTAAGTTGAATTAAGAAAAGGCCAGTGTAGACGTGGAGTAAATTAAGCTGACTTAAGCTTCCTTAAGTCAACTTAATTTCTAAGTGTAGATGCACGCTGGGTGTTTGGGCGTCTAACATACCCCAGCTATCCACAGACAACTCGCCTTAACACAATTCCTTTAAGTAGTGTTATTTGGACAGTTAGATAACTATTATGTTATTTGTCCACCACTACTGTGAACCAGGCCAACTGCCCACCTGCATCCCAATACAATGAATAATGGGAACAAACAGAGGAAAACAGCCAGGAAGATCATTATATGGTTGTGAGCAAACAGCAAACAGTCATTTCACATGTGCCAATAAAAAACTGGGATCTTAGTCCTGTGTTGATCAACATGAGAGTGCCCTTCACTACCTGTGGTCTTATAAATGCAGTATCCTGATTGACTGATGGCATCATTTAGTGTTAGGTTATCTTATCCTACCAAAATTTTCTATTGACCACAGTCTCCAGGCCTTCTGTACTCAAATGCAGGAAACCCTCTTTTAAAATAAAATCTTTTGAGTGTATCCATTTAAATCAGGTCAGAGACAAAGCTAACCTGGCATGTTAATATCAAAAAAGCTTTGCAGAGGAGCTAATAAAGACATTATCTCACATGGTGATATAACTCACCTCTGATACAATGGTCTAAAACCTCCTAAATAAATTCTCTACCAGAGGTTTCTCAAAGAAATATATATATATATATATATATTTATTTGATACACAGACCCATCTGTATCTGAACTGGGCCCTTGGGTTACTGATAAACATATATAACGAAGGACCTATGCTATTTCCTTATTTTAATTAGTTCACTTCTGCCTTCATAGATACCCACTTCCATGGTCAAATTTAAAATCTCATAGACCCTGCCAAAAGAAAGTTCTATCCAGGTAAGTGTCCATTGAGTAAAACTAACGAAACTCGGTAAGTACTTCCTGACTACTGCAATAGGCATTATAACACTAAACCATCCTTCGCCATCCCTACCCCACCAATGACAGTTGGAAATAAATTTGAGGTCTGATAAAGATGGGACAGAAAGAATTCTTGAAAACATATAACTCCACTGCAAAGGAGGCAGAAAGGCCCAGATCTACAAAAGTATTTAGGTCTTTAATTTCCATTGATTTGAATGGAAATTAGGAGCCTAAATACCTTTGTGGAACTTGTGCAAAAATCCTATATCCTATCTGCCAAAAAGGCAACACAGTTATAGCTCCCAAAGCTTTTCAATGCTGCAAGTCATCTCACAAACCCAGATGATCTGCACTTAACTCCAAAGCCAGCTTGTGTTGCTGAAAAAAATGTACTATTTTATTTCATCAAGAAGATCTTGAATAGCTGGGATGTCTTGGACTCTACCAAGACCAAGAAGTTAAATACAAGACCAAAATCAGAAAAGTTCTCCTTCCACGAATGTGGGTCTTCACAAAAGTACTAAGCACTGACAACAAACAGGATAAACATCTGTGCCCTGATCTCTGAATAGTTAAAGACAGTAGAGAAGATATGGGATTGCTACTAATAGGGGAGAAAGAAATCAATATTGTTGTTTATTTTTAATTCTTGAAAATGTTCAGAAATTCAGGTGTTGAGGGGCACCATATAAAAACTGAGATAAAGTGGCCAGACTCAGCCTTTGTAGAGGATCATTTTTATGATATGCCTGAAACTGGTTTTTCCTTGGTCTTGAGTTTTGTTTGAAAGCTCTGTACAGGCCTAACAGTGATACTTACATAGCATCCATATATTACAAAGATGGTTTCTCAATTGTTAAAACCAAAATGGAGTATCCAAAAAACTATAGGGCCAAAATCTGCTCTCAGATAAAGTGATAGTCTGTTAAAGCCAAGACAAGTGTATAAGAGAGAATATAATTGTCCCTAAGTATTCAGTAAAGATGTAATAAACAGCAACTCCAGCCACTGTCATTATTTCTGGGGTTCTCAAACTGGGGGTTGTGACCTCTCAGGGGGTTCTGAGGTTATCTTGGGTTGTTGTGGTAAGACCGGCATGACATGGGGGTGAGGGGTCATCACAAACTGAGATATTTTCAAAGGGGGTCCCAGCAAAACAGAGTTTGAAACACCCTGCACTACTCAGATCAAACCTTTGGCTCATGAGAATCTTGGATGATGTTAAAAAAGTGGAAGTTAAATTCTACTGAGGAAAATAGTAAAGAACATAAACTTTGGCCAATGAAGTATAAAAATATAATCAGGAAAGCCAAAATAGAATTTGAAAAATAGCTAGTCAAAGATTCAAATAGCTAGTTAAAGACTCAAAAAGTAACAGGAAAAAAAAAAGTTAAATACATTAGAAGCAGGAAGCCTGATAAACAATCAGTGGGGGAACTGGATGATTAAGATGCTAAAAGAGCACTCAAGGAAGCTAAGGCTATCGCAGAGAAACTAAATGAATTCTTCGCATCAGTCTTCAAACTGAGGATGTGCGGTAGATTCCCAAACACAAACCATTCTTTTTAGGTGATAAATCTGAGGAACTATCCCAGATTGAGGTGGCGTTAGAGGAGGTTTTGGAACAAATTGATTAATTAAACAGTAATAAGTCTTCAGGACCAGATGATATCCACCAAAACATATTGAAAATACTCAAATGTGAAATTGCAGAACTACTAACTGTGGTATGTAACTAACATTTAAATTAGCTACTGTACCAGATGACTCAGTAGCTAATGTCTGCCAATTTTATGAAAAGCTTCCAGAAGTGCTTCCAGCAATTACAGGCCAGTAAGCCTAATTTCAGTACTAGGAAAATTAGTTGAAACTATGGTAAAGAACAGACTTATCAGACACAAAGAGGAACAAGATTTGTTGGGGAAGAATCAGCATAGTTTTTATAAATGGAAATCATGCCTCACCAATCTGCTAGAATTCTGTGAAGGGGACAACAAACTTGTGGATAAGAGTGATGCAGTGAGTATAATGTACTCAGATTTTCAGAAAGCCTTTGACAAGATCCTTCACCAATGGTTCTTAAGCAATTTAAGTGATCATGGGATAAGAGAGAAGGTCCTCACCTGGATCAGTAACTGGCTAAAAGATAAGAAAGAAAAAACAGGACTACATTGTCAGTTTTCAGAATAGAGAGAGAAAAAAAGTCATGGCCCCCAAAGGTCTTTATTTGGACCAGTATTGTTCAACATGTTCAAAAATGATCTGGAAAAGAGTTACAAAAGGATCTCACAAAACTAGGTGATTGGGCAATAAAATGGCAGATGAAATTCAATATTGATAAATGCAAAGAATGCCTATTGGAAAACATAATCCTAACTATATATATTAAATGACAGGATCTAAATTAGCTGTTCCCACTCAAGAAAGAGTCATTAGGTATACTTCTCTGAAAACATCCTCTCAATGTACAACGGCAACCAGAAAAAGCTAACAGAATGTTGGGAATCATTAGGAAAGGGGTATATAATAAAACAGAATATATATTTCCTCTTTATAAAGCCACTGTATGCCCACATCTTGAATAGTGAGTGCAGATCTGGTCACTCCATCTCAAAAAGATCTACTAGAACTGGGAAAGGTACAGAAAAGGACATCTAAAGTGATGAGAGATATGGAAAAACTTCCAGACGAGTAAAGATTAATAAGACTGGGACTTTTCAGCTTGGAAAAGAAATGACCAGAGGGGGACGAGATAGAGGTCGGTAAAATCATGGCTGGTGTGAAGAAAGAAAATAAAGCGGTGTTATTTACTCCTTCTCATAACACAAAAACTAGGAGTCACTAAATGAAATTAATAGGCAGCAAGTTTAAAATGAACAAAACAAACAGATTAGTTGGATGGAAAGGTGTCTATCCCAGCAGCTTTGCAGCTCTGGCTGGACATTTTGTTACATTCAGGGTGTCGGCCAGAGCATCCTCACAAGCTGGGTTGAAAAATCCAACAAAATGTTGAAGGCTCCCAGACTGCCAATTAAAGGGATGTATTCTTGTCACAAAATAGAGTTATATTATTTTTAGTAGCTGGCTGTAATACATATATATAGCAAGTGCCTCATCTCCCACAATCTTAGAGACACCTGTGCTTGTCTCAGTCTGCATACATGGAGGAAGTATTTGTGACACGCCAAGGAATTCAGACTGGGAAACTGGGGTGGAGGGAAAACTCATTCTCTTAGCCAATTCATTATGATATTAAAGTTGCTTTTTGCCAACCTGATATTCAAAAGATTCTTATTCTTTAATTATTGGCACCCCTGGAACAACTAGTGCAGTCACAATTACTTTAACAGTCACACTGGAATTAGAGTAGGCAGAAAATGGCCTTAATAGGAATCTTTTATAAAGCAGCTGTTAGAGCGTGGTAACAAGATACTGAATAAATGGCAGCTACATAACTTCCCCTAATCAGATTGGAGCAATCAGCTTGAAAAATTTTCCCATATGTTTGAGAGTGGAGCTTGGGCCTAGGGTTATGGCAAGGACACAGGCCATGTTAAGGTTACAAAGTCTGGCTACAATTAAACACTCGCTGCAGAAATTGTGATGATGCTTCAGGGAGCTATTGCACTTTAGTCATTTGTAATTGCACATTCGGAAATTACTCACTCCAAAATTACTCGGGGCCCAGTTATGTGGTTTACAAACATATGTTCTTGGAAAAGGAAAACATTATCTTTCCAACAGATATAATTGTATGGGTTTGTTTATGGTTATTAATGAAACTTAATTTAGTGGGATTGTTTATTAAAAAGTCACTTGTGATTTTTGTGTGGGGATATAATGAAAATGCAAACTTTCCTAGAATGCATGCAGTCTGGTGGTGCTGTGATTCCATACCTCTCCTGTCAACGCTCCTTCAATAATCTAGCCAGAGCACTGTAGACTCGCTTGTGCTTCTGTGGATCACATTATCTATAGCAGGATGTTCAGGCTAGCAACTGATTAGTGTATGAGCCTTGCCACTTCAGATATATTGTGGGATTGATACAGTATGAATGCTCTGTAGAAAATTAGCATTGCTCAAGCTTTGTAATTATACAGCTTTTTATGAATTTAATGAAAAAAGACAAAGACTTCAGGGTGTCTATTTTTTTTCCCCTGGTAGTTAATGCAAGAAAATTTTCCATTGTATTCCAACATCTAACCTTCTCGAATTTTCTGAGCTTGGAAAATAGACACTGAGTCCAAACATGCTTCATATGTCTAAAAAATAAGATACGCTGGTGTTGATAGCATTAATGACCTTTTAGATTATGGTACATGTACGAAAGATATAGAGTGATATGTATGTGTGTATGGGGGTTATCAGTAAGCCTGTAGAAATAAAACAGCTCTATTTTAAATACATATCTCACACTATTTTAAAATATAGTTTGTTAGTACAGACTTTTGGGGAAATAGAGAGAAGTACACCTTTAATATGTGGTGTAGGATTTTTCTTTGGGTACAAAAACCTCCTTTAGTTTCCAATGAAATGAACTCATGGAAAGAGCACAACTTGAATATTATTTTTTGTGGAATATCCCAATTGAGAAAACAACTATCCATAGCACCCTCATTAGCATCTGATCATATTATGCTTTTAATTAAATAGCACATACATGAACATCTGCATTGTTTAATATAAATTGCTTATGGCTGGTTTCCAACTTCCCTCCACTCCTTTTTTTTCTCCCTTTACAGATAAAGTCTAGATGCAATCATCTTGTAATTAAAATCCATTTAGGGCTGGATTGGTACCTTGCTATCTGCCCTCAGCAAGGGGTAGTGCATACTTGTTTTGTCCCAGGAGCAGACAATGGATCAAATTATGACATTGAAAGACTGCTTCTCCTTTGTCCTATGGGCAAAGTAAGTTGTACAAGCCCTTTATTTTGTAGCAGTCACTCCCTGCTCACTTGCACAGGAATAGTAATAATGGCCCAACATCAACTGATCTCTCCTCTCACTGCTACCCACACTACAAATGGCCCATGCAGGATAGTTAAGATGGGTTATTAGATTCTAGCTCTCTCTAATATGGGTATGTGGTTTTAAAGTTCCAATGTTCTGGGGACAGAGGGATGTACACTTGAAATGCCACTTTGGTTGGTGAAACACTTGCATAATTTATTTGGAGCTGTGTTAATTTTGGGATTTTCCCTTGGAGGCTGTTGCCTTAGTAGATGGTTGCGTTCTACCAAGAGAATGCAAGAAAATATGTTGAGTGGGATGAATTACCCAGTGTTTGCAGTGAATGCCATCCTAGAATTATTTTCAGTAGGATAAACATATGAGGTCTATAGACAATTTAGTCTGTTCAAGTCTGTAACGGACTCATAGAATCTATGGCCACAAGGGACCATCATGATCATCTTGTCTCATCTCCTGTACACTGCAGGCAACGAAACCTCACCCACCCCCTCCTGTAATAGAGCCATAATCTCTGGCTGATTTACTGAAGTCCTCAAATCACGAGTCAAAGACTTCAAATTACAGACAATCCATCATTTACTCTAGTTTAAACCTGCAGGTGACCCATACCCCATGCTGCAAAGGAAAGGGAAAAAACCTGAGGGAGTCTGTCAATCTGATCCAGGGGAAAATTCCTTTCTGTCTCCAAATATGGTGATCAGGTTGACCCTGAGCATGTGGGCAAGACCTTCCAGACAGAAACCTGGGGGAAAAAATCTCTGTAGTAACTCAGAGCCCTCCCATCTAGTGTGCCATCCCAGAGAATCCCCTCATGAGGAGACCCGGCATTACAGTGACTCTGCCTCCTCATTCTCACACTTCATGTGCCCTGATGTGATGACTTGACCTTCTGGCCAGGTCACTCTTCTGAGCTATAGGTGTCCCAAACAAAGTGTCCAACACAATATTTGTTATGAATACTCTGCCCTTCTGGGCTCTTCGTCAATCTCACTCTTCTTTCAGAATAGCGGGTTCCCAGGTTCCTTCCCAGCACCAACCAGCAGAACTCAAAGCCTCCAAGCAAGACTAAAATCAGCTTGTTCACTTCTGCCCACCCAGGCTCTGATTTTAGTCCCTTTGGGCTCTTCCTAGTCCCTGATTCTCTTCTGGAACACAGACTACAGGCTCCCTAAAGCCTTACTGTCAGATTCTGGGTTCCGGGCAGTCAGGCCTGGTGGTTGGAGCGGTGGTCAAGAGCAAATGCCTAGAGTTGAAGCCAAACATAGGATCAGGACCAGGCCAAGGGCAGCACTGAAATGGAAATTTGAAGAGAAGTCATGAGTTGAAATCAGAGAAAAAGTCTGTACATGAGCCAAAACAGGATCATGGTTGGAATCAGGCAAGAACAAGGCTCACGAAGAGCTGAGTGCAGGGGACTGGACTTGATGACCTCTCATGGTTCTTTCCAGTTTCTATGATTCTATAGGCAATTCTTGCACAACCAGATCTTTTTTAACCACAGTTTTGATTAAATTTATTGAAAAATCAAATCAAAATTATGGTAAAAATAGCTATAGTCATAGGTGCATCTGCTACCCTGTGGCTCCCAATGGTTGGAATATTTTTGTGAATTTCTCCAGTGTCAGAAAAGGCCTTTTGAGTGTGGTCATAAAGTATTTTACAAGAGTATTAGTAGTGCCAGCCACCTATTAGTACATTTCTCTAGTTTAGACCAGGCTTAAAAACTTGAACCTGTACGGAAAATGCATTATTTCCTGACAATAATGATTTTAAAATGTACTGAAAACAGTTTTGCCCCATCTACCCTTCTACCATATATATTGTTTTCAACACTGGTTCAGAGAAAACTATGGGTGAAAAAAGATTCCACCATGTTTCAGTTCCCTAATGTAGGACAACATTTAATGAAATGAATTTAGAGTTTTTCCCAAACCACAGCATTCTGTCTTATTACTGCTGTATTATTAAAATTGTTTTAGGCATAGCCACAGTAGACATGGCATTCCAAGAAGAGATACGTTGAAAAATATATTCATCTCCCGTATCTATCTGCAGATCATTTTATTGTCCAAGCTAATGCGCTGGAACAGTGTCCCTGGCAGTGCTATCTTCAGAATGTTTCAACGGCAGAAAATCTGCATGTCTAGCGGTTCGATATCTTGGAAAAAAATATCTTCCACAACCTGCAAAAGTACTTAAATCTCTTGAAGGAAAATTTGTAGCTGCATTTCTTTAATTTCCCCGTGAACAAAGGCATAAAACGATTTTACTTTTCAGATAAAATGTGTAATGTGATGGCCAGCACATAGAACATTCATTCCAATTGCTCCAGTTTCTAAGAAACAGAAGTTGAAATTGCTCTTTCTGAGCAATGGGAAAGGTTTTTAAGACTAGCAATTTTTCCAGTATGTTGTCCAGAGCCTTTAATATGTTAGTGTATCCTGTCTGTTTATATAATGTACTGAACTATATTTCCCCTGGTGTCTTTTTCAAATGTCAGATTAATTCTGTGCTATACAACTAGCAGTTGGAAAGGAAGGATTAAGAATCAAATTCCCTTCATGAAAGAAAATTGGTTACCCATACTCTGTGGTGAAGGCCAATTGCCTCTAGTACTCGGTTTATCTTTCAACAGTTGCATGCCATAGAATATTAGGGAGATTTGATTTCACCTACAAAATGAAGCTTTTTTTAGCTTTTTTGAAAAACTACAATTTGTTGCTAAAAAAAAAGTGTTTCTCTTTTTAAATGATTTTTTAGTTTTTGTATAAGAATAATAATTTAAGATTAATTATAAGAATCATAAGGAATGCTACTGGCCGTGCCTATAATGTAAGGTTACCTGATATATTTTAAATTATACACCATCAGCCACTGGATGCCAGAGCTTTGGAACTTCTCATTGAAAACAGCAGCTTTTCTTCCTGTGCCTCTTGGAGTCTCTTATGTTAAGTAACTGTGGCTCAAGTTCAGCTAAAGGCAAAAATGACCAAATCCTCAGGTGGCATAAACTGACAGAGGTCCACTGATGTCAATGCAGCCACATAAATTTACATCAGCTATGGATCTGGTCCAAACGAGCGATTTTAGAAGGAAATGTGGTTGTGCACTGTACATCATACATACTTTTATTCTACTCACAACCCTGGTTAAGTCAAAATTCATCTGCCAGTTGAATACATACTTTTCTTTTCACTTTAAATTGCTAGTTTCTCTCTTCAGTTCAGAGCAGCATTAACGTCAAAGTATTCACACAAGAAACACCGATGATAGGCTCTGGCTGAAGCTGCTGACTTCAGCAAAGACACTGAGGGTCTTAGGGTTTAGGGTCTCGGAGTAATATATTAATGATAATTCAATATTTACAACATAAGGGTTTGGGGTTTGTAATAACACATGCTTATGCTTCTCTCTGAGTGCTGGAACTAAAAGGTTCCAAGGGTGATTTGGGGTTATGTTTAAATCAATATAACGTTTCAAATGTAAGCATTTTCAAAGCACTTTGGCTATGTTTACACTTGTTAATTTAAATCGACTTAGCTAAGTTGACTTAACAAAGTCGACTTTAAGTTGACTCTGTTAAGTCCACTTAGCATGTCCACACCTAAATTTTAAGTCGACTTAGGGGGGACCTTACAAAATTGACCTGGAGCATCCACACTGGATGCCTAGGTCGACTTCTAGGGGCTAGGTGGACCTGGGAGAGATCCACAGTGGCGGGGGGGGCACCCCTTGCCAAGTGCCAGGGGGCTCAGCCTTTACCCCATTGTACCTTGGTACAATGGGGCAAAGGGGGACAGGGACCCTGGCAGGGCATAGGGGCAGGGTGGGCAGGCATGCCATGCTCTCCCTGTGCCACCCCCTGGCAGGGAGGGCAGTGGGGGAATCCTAGAGAGCCCTAAGTCAACTTAGTGTCGACTTAGGGCTACTCTGTGTCCACACTGGCTTAAGTCGACTTTAGAAAGTCAACTTAAGCCTAAAGTCAACTTTAAACGAGGTTTAACAAAGTCGACTTAATTTTCCATAAGTCGACTTAAGCAGCTTGCTTAAGTCAATTTAAGGAAAGTGTAGTGTAGATGCAGAATAAATTAAGTCGACTTAAGCTTGCTTAAATCGACTTAATTTACAAGTGTAGATGCACCCTTTGTCATTGGAAAGTGCTAAAGCCAAGTCTTGCTCACCTAGCTCAGGTGAGAACATTTAATTAAATGGAAATGCCTACATGAGTGTGATGAACTGGGCATGCCCCCAGGTGTGAAGCCCTATCAGCTTTTAAACCATGCATATTGATTTCTATTTCAAATATTGTCTTGTATGGTAAAATAACTACAGTAACATTTAACTTAATTTAGTGTTCAAGAAAGATGTTGGATTGAAGGCCCTGGAAACTAAATAACCAGCATGGCTCAGGCAGCAAAAATGTACCCATCTTCACACTGCCCACCAATGTGACCCAATGAATGCAGAAGGATAGTTTCGTTTCCTTGCTCCTGCAGTTGCTGGTCTTTCCACTGAAATGCCCATGGCAAGTGTGATGACAGATTTGCTGTGGACACTTGTTCACTAGCATCTATTCTAGACTGATAGTATCAACTTATTGCAGAGAGGCCCCTAAACAGCCACCTTTCAATGAATGAAGACTTTGATGGAGAGGAACAGTGACCCAAAGGTTAGGGCATTAGCTTAAGACACAGAGCATTGGACACTGAACATTAATTTCCACTGAAGTCAGTGACAGGTAGGAGCCCAAATACCTTTGAGGATCTGGGCTTTTGTTTCTCATTGCTCCAGCTGTATCATGGGGATTATAGTACTTCCCTACTTCACAAGGGTGTGGTGAGGATAAATACATTAATGCTGTGAGGTGCTCATTTCCTACAGTAATGGGGGCCGCATATATATCTAAGACAAGTATCTTTCTGGTTCTAGCTAAGCATGTGTTTTACTTTAAGCATGTGAATAGTTCCACAAAAGTTGGCCTATTTTTCCATTTATATGTTAATAGGATTTTTTTAAAACAATCTGTTCTCTCCCTTTTCTTCCTAAGCCTCATTAAGACAATGAATATCACAGAGGACAAAGGTAAAATTCAACTTGAGGTCTATGTGATGCTGCAAGCTAAACTTAAACTTTGATCATCTGCTAGTTCAACTTTCTCTGTTATTTTTGATTTCACCATGGGTGAAGTGAAACTAATCTGAGTAAAAAGTGATTTTGATGTAAGATATTGCATCAAGTGCCATGTGCAATTAAATGGCCCTGATCCTGTAATGATCTTCCTGTGGATACTCATTAATTTCATCTGAGTTTTGCTTGGGAGAGGTGGTCTACCCACACAGAATTCATTGCAAAATTGGGGCCTATATTAATATTCAATGGAATCAGTTACTAGGCAAATAATTCATTAAAAAAAGTATTCATTGAACACACATTGGTGTTCACAGATTGCATGTGAACAAACTGATTTTGTCAGGAATATTCATTATTAAAAATTATTCATTATTCTGCAATTCCTTAATCTCTGTGTAGCTCATGAGAAGTTCATTGTGAATATTCTATACATGAAATCAAATATATTTTGATTTTACATGCTGATCACATGGTATAATTCTGTACACTAGCTAGATGATGATTCCCAGAATCAGTTGTCTGGTGCAAAATGCTTGCACTTAAAAATTAGTTTTTTCCTGCAAATATTTTTTCAATATTTACTGTTTCCTGCCAGTATACTTATTTGCTAAAATATCTGCATAAAACAGCTACAAACCAGGCATAAACTTGACTGAATCTCCTCTCCCCCACCAGCTATACTATACACACAATTTTGGCTAAAGTCTTATATCTAAGAACCTGGGTCTTGATAGACCGATACACAGAGAATCTAGGAGTCATAAGAAAACCCAGTTTTAAGGAAATATGATAGTTACACAGTCAGAATAAATGATAAAGTACAGCACAGTCAATATGATCTAGTTCTGATTATGTATTCCATCCATTGAAAGGATGGGGAGAAGAAAGATATTCGTTTTTCATCTGCATTCTTATGGACTCATCCAGATTTACTTCCAGCACTCTTCCAAAATGAATTAAAATTCAACATCACCAATGCATAACCTGATATATAACCACAAAGATTTGGCACTGGTTTCCTACAACATTAGGAGGGGATTCATATTCAAATACATACATTCCATGATGTTCTTTTAACTCTCTGAATCCCCATTCTCTGACTAAGAGTCTAAAAGTGCAGATCTAAGGCTCCAATCTAGTGAAGCATTTAACAACATGCTTAATTTTAAACATGTAAATACTCTTAGACTAAGACTCTTAAACATGTAACTCGAATGTTACTATAACTAGCTAATGTTACTCTAATGTTACTCTTAACGCTAAGTACTCTTAAACTTGTAAGTATTCTTGGACTAATTCACATACTTAAAGATAAGCACATACTTAAGAACCTTCTTGGGGACTGAGTGCTCTAAAACATTCATAAGAAGAATGATATGTATGTCACTAAAATGACTCTCTTCATTAAATGAAATTAATATTTTAAGGACAGCCACACATTGACTTGTACTTTGGTGTAGGACTGTTTTCTGACATTTCTTGCACAATATGTAAGTCCGAAGACTACGCAATTCTTTCCTTTAGTTTCTGAGCACTGCACAATTAATACCACATTTACAGCAGAGAATAGTGTGCTTCAGGAAAAAGGACAGAAAATAAGACACAAAAGAGTTTGGAAATAAATGAAACAAGATATTCTTTATTTATTCTCCACACAAAAATTTCAACAAATGCAAAAAGGATCTATTACATAACTTAAATCCTGTACACGAAATAATGCTGGAGGGATTTCTTGCTGTTTGTTGAAAAGTTAGCAGACCCTGCAGATTCAATGCAATAACCATTCAAACTTATGTGCTTCACATGCAATAAACCAACTACACTACTGCAGAAAAACTGCAACAGTAAGTAATCATACATACATATCCCAGATGCAGTGGTGTCTCAAAGAAAAACTTGTATAGAGAAAGAGAAATAAGCTGCTTTTCAGGATGCTATTAAGCAAAAAGAACCCAAACACAATAGAGGAGAATGGGATACCTCAGCAGTGAGTGTGACATTGTACACAGCACAGATAATGGTGCCTATTATTAAAATCACTTGACATTTTCCATTTTAAGGTCTATGGGTGGAGTTTGTTAAAGGCACAGAGAGGCAAGGCCTTCCCTGATTGGCTGTGGTGGCCCCACCTCTTTCCCTGCCACCTGCCTTTTGTGCTGGAAAGACAAAAGCTTTTATGTTGCGTGCAGACTGGTTCCCTCAACCACCCAGGAAGCTACCTGCATGGAGCATATAAAGCTTAGCATGCCATGTCCCCAGTCCGTGTAAGACTGACATCATCCTTCTTAGCAAAACAAAAGAGGAATCTTTTCTTCTCCAGTCCAGTCTTGAGTTTCAATTTCCCAGCCAGCTGGGCTCCCAGACTGCCTGCCTCTAATTGGAGTGGATTGATTACTGTCAGATGAGTGTTTTCCTTCTTCCTCTTGTCTCTAATCCTGTTCAGTTATCAATTAAGAGTCCCTTCTCTCTTCAAAGACACTCATTTGTTTTCCAGACAAGGGAAATGGTAAGTACAATGTAATGAAGAAGCAGCATGGCTTGTTGAAAGCAGAGTGAGGAGTATGAAGATCTGAGGGTTTATAATGGGCTCTTGTCACAGACTTGCATTGTGATATTGGATCTCCGGTCATTTAAAGCTTGATCTCAAGGGGAGTCTTTCTATTGATTTTAAAAGACAATCAGCCTGTGCCTCAGTTTCTTCATTCAAAAACAGGAATAACATTTGCCTGTTTCAGAAGAATATTGTGTAGCTTACTTCATTGTTTTTGCTTAGGTGCCTTCAGGTCATCAGATGTAAAGTGCTTTAGAAGTGCTAAGTGTTTCCACAATTAACCTTTCATTCATACGCACTCCTCCAGGATCACAGGAGACTGGGATTTTGTAGGGGGGGAAAAAACCCTCACAACATAGGTTACCCAGTCATCTACCCAGGCTTTCTGCTGGGATATGGAGCTTCTCCCCCAGCTCACCTCCTCTCATGTGGCTGTCTGAACCCCTGCTTCCTCCTGACTAAACATCCTGTGTCTCTCCCAAGCTTCCTGATGGTGTGTGTGTGTGGGGTCTGTTTACACTTAGGTTTGTAGGTCCAGTCACTGCCCCAGTCAGCCAGGGAGGGAGGCTGCCCCAGTCAGCCAGGCTGAGTGAATGAGTCATCTTACAGCAACCAGCCCCCATCCTATGCTGACCCAGTTCCTGCCTTTGGAGGGGCATATAGGCAGCTGCCTCTCATGCTGGGAGGGGTGTGCGGAAGACAGGTAGGGGTGGGGGGAAGGAGAGGACTAAGTTGGCCAGAGACCCGTGAATGACTGTGGTGAGGGATAGGGGAAGAGGCCTGGGATGGGACCTTGTCCTTGGACGGGCAAGGGGGCGGGGCCTGTTGGGAAAGGAGGGCAGGATCCAGGAAGCTTGCCTTCCCCAAGGGAAGCTTCAGAAGCCAATCATGATAAGGCCTTGTTTTCAGTTGTTACTTTTCTAGATTTAACCATCTGGGCTGAAATTTACCTTGCTAGGTTTCTGCCTCAGTTGAATTTTTTTTGGAACGCCTTTCTAGAATACTACTTTTTCCTCAGGTCTCCTATCTTGTTCATTGTTCAGGCTGCATGATACTCAGGAGATTAACCAAATCCCAATTTGTTAAGTACTTTTGACAATAATACAAACAAGGAGCCTTATGGCACAAAGGCTATGTCTACACTTGTTAATTTAAGTCATCTTAGCATGTCCCCACTCAAAAATTAAGTCGACTTAAAGGGGATCCTGCCAAATTGACCTAGAGCATCTACACTGGATGCCTAGGTCGACTTGTAGGGGCTAGGTGGACCTGGGACAGGTCCATGGTGGAAGGGGGGGCATCCCTTGCCAAGTGCCAGGGGGCTCAGTCTTTGCCCCATTGTACCTTGGCAGGGACCCTGGCAGGGCATAGGATCAGGGTGGGCAGGACTTTGTCCTGCCCTGTGGGGGGGCATGCCAGGCTGTGGCTGTGCCAGCCACCCTGGCAGGGAGGGCAGTGGGGAAGCCCTGAAGCCCCCTAAGTCGACTTAAAGTCGACTTAGGGCTACTCTGCATCCACACTGGCTTAAGTTGACTTTCTAAAGTCGACTGTTTAGTAAAGTCGACTTTAATTTTCTTTAAGTCAACTTAAGCAGCTGATTAAGTCGACTTAAGGAAAATGTAGTGTGGATGCAGTTTAAATTAAGTTGACTTAAGCAAGCTTAAATTGACTTAATTTGTAAGTGTAGACACACCCTTCAAGACTAACAAATGTATTTATCACATGAGCTTTCATGGGAGACTATAAATTCTCCATCTTCAAGCATCTGACAAAGTGGGATTTTCTTCCACAAAAGCTCACTTGATAAATAAATTTGTTAGTCTTTAAGTGCTACTAGACTCCTTGTTTATTTTGCTAAACTAGATTGACACAACTACCTCTCTGTACAATTTTTTTTTGACAATAATGTCTTTGTACTTCTGTTCCCCATCGGTAAAATGAGAACAGTACTACTACCTCACTACACACAGGTGCTGTGAAGATAAATTTATTTATGTTTGCAAAGCACTCAGACACTAAAGTCATGAGCTTGTATTCCTCATGTCCTTAATGGCTCATCAGGTCACTCCCTGGGACCATTGTAGCTGGAAAATTCCTAAACATTAAGGACACAATGGTTTGACACACACGCCTCTCTCAGCCATTTCAATAAAATAACATAAGTTAAAGTATAGATAGAACACCATATTCCTAACTTCTAATTGAAATAGAATTCCTAGACATAAACTATATAATCATTCCCAGCAAATTACTACCTTTTTACTGATACCAAACATAACATAGCTCCTATGGATTATAGCATTTATGAGATACTCATTGAAAATAATATCATAAATGCTTCCCTAAATCTAGACAGCATCACACAGGGCTCTTCCCTGCCCTTTGGGGGGCATGCAAGGCTCCCCCTGTGCCGCCCCCCCCCGGCAGGAAGGGCATTGGTGTAGTCTTGGGGTAGCCCTAAATTGACTACACTGTTGACCAGGGCTACACTGGCTTAATCCAACTTTAAAAAGTTGAATTAAGCCTTAGGTCGAGTAGAAAGGTGGTTTAATAAAGTCGACTTAATTTTCATTGTCAACTTTATTTTCTTTAAGTCGACTTAAGCAAAGTGTAGTGTTGACGCAGGGCAAATTAATTTACCAGTGTAGACACAGCCACTTTGAATAACAGGCATTTAAAGAAATACTGAAAGATCATTCACTGAGTACCTTCCATCGTCTGTAGGATGAGACAGGGGCCTGTGGAAAAAATGGTATTAAAAACTGTGTAACTAAAAGCTGTATCAAAAAGGCTGAGTTAAGGTTGAAGAGGTAACCTTAATTATGGTATTTTGCCTAACTTTTCGAGTACTTGCCTTTATAACCTTAGCATTCTTTTAATGTCATTTTTTCGATATAATGAAAACATACAAAGTCCTCACTCCACAGCTGTGCTTCATAAGATCTGGTTTTAGCCTGGAAGCAGTAGGGAGACACACAGAGATCCATTTTCAGCTCCTCAATCCTGAGGCCAGTCAGAAGTCACTTCTGATTCAGACATACTTCAGGGCAGCATACCCTGCTCTAAACTATGCCCCATTAGTTGTGTCCTGCCAGGACTGCTATGTTTTGCCCTTTTTCTTCCCCACATTCCCCCAATATGCCCTGTTGCTGGGTGTTAGGATGAGATTGATGCACATTTGACATAAACAACACAATAGCATCCAGAAATTCCCTAGGCAGCAAGAAATCTCAGCTCTTCACTCCTGCGTGTACCACTGACGTGGTGTAAAGAAGTGGGCCCTGGATTAGTACCAGAAGAAGAAATTTGCTAAGTATTATTAATGCATGCCTATCTGCAGTTGTTTGTCTTAGTTTTCAGTTTGATAGCATGGCTCATGTCTTGGGTTTTGAGTAGAATCATCAGCAGCATGTGATTTAAGATTCTTTTAAAATGTAATTATTTTCATTGCTGTCTTCAGGACTGGCCAAATTTACTGACTCCTACCCCTGAGAACCCACTACCCACAAGGTATAATCCTTTAGCCTCTATACTCAGCTGCTGGGCAAAAGTTCTGAGCACCTCACCCCTGTCTGATAGGTGGAGAAAGGGGAGGGACAGGACATAATGAGCTCCAGAAGCTGCATTTGAAAGGAGCTGCATGTGGCTCATGGGCCACAGTTTGGTCATTCCTGTTCTATAATGTGTGTTCCATTTCTTTAATAAAAAGTAAAAGATTATATACAGTTTATTCTTCACATGTAGTTTATCTGAGGCTTCGGCTCTCTTTTTGACATGCCTCTTCCACCTGGTAATGAACTCTCAGTTAAACTATAAACAAAGCTCTAAATCTGAACATATACATTAGCTGCAGGGATTTTAAGCAGACTTTTTGACCTAAGATTGTGAAATTATATGTATTGTTATATACCTCTCTGTGGGACCGTTTGATCACTTTACTATTTATAGATTAAAGAACATTGTTGCTAATTAATACTGTTCTAATTGTTGGTGGTGTATATGTGCTTGCTTTGATTTTTTTTTTTTTTTTATCCTGTATTTTAACTTACTACCTTTTTGGTTGGTTTGGGATTTTGGAACCTGTATTTCCAACATTTGTTTCATGTGCTTAACATCCGATCTTTGCTTTTACCTCATCACTTCTCACCAGTTTCTCACTTTATCAAAACTTATAAGAGGGGCAGTCCCAATTTTTCTTAACATTATACTAACAGATGCATTTTTCCCTTCCACTTTTGGAACCACAGAGGATAACACTGCCTGAAGTGTTTGGACACCACATTATATTTATAAAGTGGTTTGATATGATTCATAGATTCCAACACCAGAAGGGACCGTTGTGGTCATCTAGTCTGATCTCCTCTATAATACAGGCTATAGAAAATAATTCCAATCTTGACTTTAAAATTGTCAGTGATGGAGACTCCACCATTACCTTATTCCAATGGTTAGTGAACCTGAAAGTTCAAAATGTATGCCTTATTTCCAGTCTGAATTTGTCTAGTTCCCATTTCCAGCCATTGTATTGTATTGTATCTTTTTCAGCTAGTCTGAAGAGTCCATTATGAAATATTTGTTCCCCATCTACAAATTTATAAACTTTCAAATCACCCCTTAACCTTCCCTTTGTTCTACTTGATGGATTGAGCTCTATAATCAATCATGGTAAGCCACGTTGCCTAATCCTTTAATCATTCTTGTGGCTCTTCTCTGAACCCTCTCCAATTTATCAACATCCTTCTTGAATTCTGGACACCAGAACTAGAAATAGCAATCCGGCAGTGGTCACATAAGTGATAAATAGAGATGTACAATAATCTCTCCAATCCTACTCAAACTTCTCTTGTTTATGCATCTGAGGACTGCCTTAGCTTTTTTGGTCGAAACATTGCACTGGTTGTTCCTGTTCAGCTGATTTTCCAGCCCTGCTCACCTAATTCTTTTTCAGAATTATTGCTTCCCACATTCGGTTCCCCATCCTCTAAGTATAGTCTACATTCCTTGTTCCTAGAGGTATGAATTTACACTTAGCCATATTAAAATGCATATTGTTTGTTTGTACCCAATATATCGAGTGATCCAGTGATCCAGATCACTCTGCATCAGTGACTTGTCCATTTCATTTCTTTCCAAGCCTCTCAATATTTGTCATCTCAAACTTTATCACTTTAGACTAAATAAGCCCAATTTTCTGAACCTCCTCTCATAAGTCATGCCCTTTAATTTTTATTTTATTTTTTTTGCCCTCCTCTGTACTCTCTCCAATTTGGTCACATCCTTTCTGTAGTGGGGAACCTAAAACTGGACATAATACTCCAAATGTGGCCTCATCGTGCCAAATGGGGGGAATAAACACTTCTCTTAATTTACTGGCAATGCTCTTACTAATGCAGCCCAATTGTTAGAATAAAATTGCAAAGGTTTCTGTAAGGGAAGATATACGTACCTGTTGTTAATGGGGATGTTAGTCAGGTTTAGGCCTATATAGTCTGGAAAGGATGTGTGATTGACAGGAGGTTGAATTCGGCAGAGTGCCAGACTGGGCGGCATGCCAACTAGCCAACTCTGCCCAGAAATATAAAATGCTGTGTGCAAAGTTAGGGCTTGGTGCAGCAGTTGGTAAGGGCTGTGGCCAAAACAGAGCCATGGTGGGAAAACTGGCAGCCTTTGATTGGTCAATGATTTGTTATTTAAGAGAAAAAGTCCTAAGGAGGGGTTCTGTCCCTCAGAGTGGCAGCCAGTGCACCGTTTATTTGTGTGGGCTTCAGGACCAGGATTAGAAGCAGATGGGAATCTAAAAGACATGTTAACAACAAGACCAGGAAGAGAAGACATCACTTTACCATCAACCAGAATGCTTCCTCTGGAGTGAGAATCATGACCAACTCTGACCTGAGAGAAGAGCAATCATAATTACCGCACCACTGGGATCAGTTTAATAGGACATTCGGAGGGAGGGAAGTCTCGGTTGGCTCATGTTTCCTTTAAATTATGGGTTGGTTCTATGTTTTTTTAAATAAACAAACAGTTGATTCAGTGATCCAGAGTCTCTTTGTGATTGATCTCCTGGTGATAGATATAGCAGGGTCAAGGACTTGCTTCTTAGCAAGATAAGAGAGTGATTTTGTTAACACAATATGATGTTAGCCTTCTTGGCAATAAGGACACACTGTTGACTCACATACAGAATTTTGTCCACTGTATCCCTGCAGTCCTTTTTTGGAGAACTGCTGCTTAACCATTTGGTTCTCAGTATGAAGCAGTACAAGGGATTATTCCAATCCAAAGTTCAGGACTCTGCACTTGTCTTTGTTGAATCTTATCAGATTTTTTTTTTTTTGGCCCAATCTTCCAATCTGTTTAGGTGACTCTGTCTCCTATTCCTACCATCTTCCATATCTACCCCTTCCCCCAGCTTTGTGTCATAATCAAACTTGCTGATGGTGCAATCCATCCCGTCCTCCAGATCATTAATGAGAATGTTGAACAAAATTGGTCCCAGCACGAGCACCTGGAACACCCCACTTGTTATCAGCTGCCGCCTAGACATCAAAGCATTGATCACTAACCATGATCTAGCCAGTTTTCTATTAATCTTATAGTCCATTAATCATTCTAACCCATACTTCTTTAACTTGCTAATAAAAATATTGTGGGAGACCATATCAAAATGATATTATGATATATTATATAAATGGACTCTGACAGAAGGGGATGAAAAATTAGAATAAAAACCAAGGGCAGGGAAGTCATTGCAGAGATTCCCATAACCTTCACTGGAATCAGGGTTTCAACCGATTTTCAGGGTCCTGCCTCATGCTATGTTCCAGGCGGTAATCCTATGCTCAAATTCCAGTATTCCTGTCTGTCTTTAACACTGTCATTATTTATCTCTGCTAGAGATCTGTATTTGGACCTTGTTTTCCTAGATTTATTTGAGATCTCTGCTTATCTGCCCATTACAAAGTCATCAAGTGACCAACCATTATAGTTGGTATACCCCCTTATTTTACTTAATCATTGAAGTAAGCAGATGCACTGTCAATGTCTGTGGTCAGAGAATGATAACTAGAACAGTCCAGTGCCAGTAAGCAGCATTAATTAACATTTCCCACTTCAGGAATGGTATCTGATTTATCCTCCCATCACCCGAGGAAGGAAACCCAAATTAAACACCAGAAAATCTCAGATCTGTTCCAGCCTGTTACATTGCTTGCGTTCCAAATGTAATGGGTATTTGCCCTTCTAGAATTGTGCCTCTTATACAAAAATGTATCGTATTGTATCCTTATTGTATCCAGTTTTATTTAATATAATTCTGATACAGATTTGGTCCTCCAAATTACAACAGAGATTTAGGCCACCTTTCTTGGGACAGTATGAAGCTATAGTAATCACAGATGAGATTATTTTTAGCCTGTTCTGCACTGACTCAACTCTACTTCTATTGAAATCAACTGTAAAACTCCCATAGATTTCACTGCCAGCAAAATTAAAACAACACTGAAGTCTTTTGAAAATCTCACCCAATGTGTATAAGAACCAACAAATTTTTATCATAAAATGGAGAGCGGTTTTGGTTTTGATTTTGATGTTTCAGGAAGAATATTCTGATTTCAAACACAGAAAAAAATTACATGTTATTTCCTTGTTGACATTTGTTTTCATAACTCTCTCTCTCTCTCTCATTCATATATATATATATATACTTTTTTAAGTAAAGAGAAAATGCGAAGTCTTTTCTAGGCTAAACCTTGTAACTAATAAAACATCAAAGAAACATGATGAAAGAGATACAAAGATAGTTTATGTAAATGCTACTAAGGACCATAGAGTATATGGTGAATTTAGTATAGAAAGATTTGGAAATGCCTAGTGAGGTTTTAAAAGCATGACTCTCTACAACCTTACCTCAAAATTTGCCAACAAGTTTTGAACACACAGCTCCAATTAGAATCCAAGGGATTTGCATAAATAAACCCCTGCCTGATCCTGCCAATGTAAGGCTACTAGCTACCCTCACCATAAGTACGTGGCCACCTCTAAGGCATGCTCTCAACCCTGAAAAAATACCTTCATGGTAGGACTGTTGTCCCACCAGCCTGGAGAAGGTAGGATTCAGATGGACACCAAGAGCTAATTCTGTTCTTCCAAATTCTCCTTCCACTTCCAAAATTCGTAGGGGAAATCAGCAAAAGTCTGCTCAGCTCCACCACATTATCTCAATAATCCAACTTCTCGGCAGCTAGGCATTCTTCAATCATTTCTCATCTTCACTTATGGACAGATTCTGCCTTCAGATGTCCATTGACAAATCTTGTTGATGTGAATTGCAACTGTGGACTGAGAAGGAAGAATTTAGTTCTTAGTATTATTTCCCACACTCTGGATTTTGGTCTAAAATTCTATTTAAATTTACAATCCTTACAGCTTTTTAAAAGTCAGCATATTCTCAGAGAAGGTCCTCTTCAACAAGCTTCCATTTTTGATGCTCTGATTTATATGACAGTCTATATACTGCACTATTCTGGTCAATTATGTATGCTCTCGGGATTCCGTAGTAGGGATACTGGAAGCCTCTCCAAAAGAAGCCCCCAAACATGCCAGATTTGAATAGAATGGTGGCAGCAGAACACCAAAGAGACCTCTGGTCTTTATGATTTGAAAACAAAGACATGGGCTTGCTTAAATTTCACAAAAGAGAGGCAGGGTCTTGAGCTTGCTGGACACCATAGAAAGGGAGGTGAGTAACAACAATTTGTTAAGAGAAAGAAAAAAATTATGACTAGTCATCCAAATGTTCTATGTTTACTGGACTGAAACAACACCACCATCCAAGAGTTTATTATCACTAGTCAACATATGGCTTACAACCATGAAAGCATATTTTGACTTTGTAAAGACATTTGGGCTAGTAGGTAAATTTCCTCCCTACGCCTAAACTACATCTATTGCTTTGCCTCTTTCTGGGGAGATATGGTGAGCCTTTGATTCAACATGTCACCAGATTAAAGGACTACAAATTCCTACAAAAGTGCTCTAGTCCATAGGATGAGAATCTTCCACCCCTCTTGAGTCAAGAGACAATTGAAATTGCACTTTAATTTCATAGGAAGAAAGTCTCCTGCATAGCTTAAGCATTACCTTTCAACAGCCCCATTTACCATCGAGTCAGCAATTTCAAATGAAGTTAAGAAGAGATGGGGAGAGAGTGAGTACACACTAATCCCAACTATTCCTGCCAAACAGGAAGATAATGCTTAGCCTTGAAAAGTCAGATCATGAATCAACAATTAGCATTTTGCAAGCTTGACCTCATTATGTATTTTCAATGTCTACCAAGTGCTTCAAGAAGCTTCTTCAAGCATCGAGAGTTTTTTAAAAGTGAGCGAAAACAGGGACTTGATCATTCCTGACTCTCCATGAGAGTTTAGATCCCAGCTCCGTTCCTCTTGCAGCACAGCCCTTTCACTATTAGCACTGCCTGATTTAGGGCCAGCAGCTGAATCCTCACATTGTAGGCTGCAGCTCAGCTTCACAGTAGTATCTTTACATCTGTGCCAGCTGGGGTTATTACTGAGTTTTATAACTTCTGCTATAAATAAAGCCTTGTCATCTAAGCATTCAATTTAAATACCTCTCCGTTTATTTTTGAACACTGGAAGTTAATAATAAATATCATCTTTGTTTTCTAATTTTTTTACTGAGTTGATTTAAATGCTCTTGACAGCTCCAATCCAATACTCCCATCCAAGCTGACAAGCATGACATGCATCTCTGCATACAAGCTCTCAATTATGCATAATCCAATGTTTTCTACGGTTTTAATTGAATCACTAGTCTCAAACTTGTTATTTTTAATTTACAACATTTGATTTCTGACACCATCCCCTCTATGCCATAAATTATGCAGGCAAGAGCATAGTTGTGTGGGTGATTAAAAAAAGCCTAATTAGGCGTGATTAAAAAAATAAAACAGAGACCTCTTAAATATGTGCATGTTACCATGTAAGAGAGACTTATTTCACTGGAAATGCCTGGGTGATCTTTTTTCCCCGTTTCTCTAAGAGATTATGTTCAGTTCAGTACAATTTGATTGATTTTGACAGAAATGAAAGAAAATGTAGGACTTTTTCTTCCTGCATATATACCAGAAATTGCATTACATGGCCCGTTGATGTGAATTTCTCCCACAGCTCATTGAATGTAATTTTGTTAAGTGGGCAGGAAAATGAATATGAAGAAAACTGAATCGCATCCAACATTTTCCTTGGCACCACCAGCAAAGCTCAGACATGGCATCTATAGATATAAATATATATCCATGTGAGGTACAATTAGAGGTATTAACCTTTTTATGCCTTAACTAATGCTAGCAATAAGAAAAATATACAGAGTGTTCAACTAAAAAAAGATATTTCAGACAGGAAAGAAATGGTTTAACAGACAGCAGCAATGCAGCAAGAGATTAAAGGACTAGAGTGGTTTCCCTTATGTGAATTTAAGAAGTTACAAATACACATGCTGAATGGACTGGAGAATATTTATTATTATTCTCTGACAGTCTAAACCTGGCTACTTAAAATATACTAAATCAAAACAAGAATTTCATTCACACCCCCCCCCCTTTTCCCTCACAACCTTATTTAAATGTTCCTTCTGCAGCAAGCAGGAAAAACTGAAGAAATATTACTGTTTTGATTTTCACAATCCACTTTTCTCTGGCCCTACTGAGGAATACCAAAAGGAACTACGCAACCTACTCAAGAAACTCCTCGAAGCAGCACAGGAACAAATAAAGACAGACACACCCCTAGAACCCTGACCAGTGATATTCTATCTAGTACCAACAATCAATAAAAAAGGAAACCCCGGACACCCCATCATCTCAGGCACTGGCACTCTTACAGCAAGCTTATCTGACTATGTGGACTTTCTCCTCAGACCCTATGCTATCATCACTCCTAGCTATCTTTGAGACACCACAGACTTCCTGAGAAAAATCCAATCCATTGGTGAACTTCCAGATAACACCATCTGGCCACTATGGATGTAGAAGCTCTTTACACCAATATCCCACACAAAGACTGACTGCAAATTATTAGAAGAACTATTCCAGATGATGTCACAGCACACCTCGTGGCTGGACTTTGTGACTTTGTACTCTCTCACAGCCATTTCAGATTTGAAGATAATTTATACTTTCAAATCAGCAGCACTGCCATGGGTACCCACATGGCCCCACAATATGCCAACATCTTTATGACTGACTTAGAACAACACTTTCTCAAGCCTCAACCAAAAGCACCAATCCTCTACTTATGCTACATTGATGACATCTTCATCATCTGGACACACAGTAAATGCCCTTGAAAATTGCCACAGAGATTTCAACAATTTCTATACCACAAACTTAGCCTGGAACACTCCAAACAGGGGATCCATTTTCTGGACATTACAGTGCACATTAGTGTTGGACACATAAACCATCCTATACCACAAACCTACTGGTCTCTATAGTTATTTACATCCCTCAAGCTTTCATCCAGGACACACCACACGACCCATTGTTTACAGTCAAGCCCTAAGATATAACTACATTTGCTCCAATCCCTCAGACAGAGACAGACACCTTCAGGATCTCTATCAAGCATTCTTAAAACTACAGTACCCACCTGCCAAAGTGATGAAACAGATTCACAGATCCAGAAGTCAACTGCTACAGGAGAAGCCTAAGAAAGAAAACAACAGAATGCCACTGGTCATTAGCTACACCCCCCCAACTCTGATCTCTACAGCACAGCATCAAGGGTCTACAGCCTATTCTACAAGACGATCCCTCACTCTCTCAAGCCTTGGGAGACAGACCTCTCCACGCTTACAGACAGCCCCCATCCTCCCGCAACCTTAAGCAGGCACTCACCAGCAACTACAGACCAAACAACAGAAACATTAAAGCAGGAACATATCCCTGGAACAAACCATGTTGCCAACTGCGCCCACATATATGCACAAAAGATACCATCACAGGACCTAATCAAGCCAGTTACTCCATCAAGGGCTCAATCACCTGCTCATCCACCAATGTGATTTATGCCATCATGTGCCAGAAATGCCTCCCCACCCCCTGC
The DNA here is from genome assembly GCA_007922175.1 of Pelusios castaneus. Lineage (NCBI taxonomy): Eukaryota > Metazoa > Chordata > Testudines > Pelomedusidae > Pelusios > Pelusios castaneus. Next base: position 471,580 of record ML685801.1, read on the forward strand.
CCCCTGCCACCCCTGCCTCATATATTGGATAAACAGGACAGTCTCAGCAGCAAAAGAATAAATGGACACAAAGTCTGACATCAGAAATTACAACATTCAAAAAACAATAGGGAAACACTTTAATCTCCATGCTCACTCCATTGATGATTTGTTAATAACTCTGCTCAAATAAATGGATAACAAATCAAAGCTTCAAAGAGAAACTGCAGAATTGGAATTCATATACAAATTTGACACTGTTGCTTCAGGTCTAAATAAGGACTATGGATTTTTTTTCTCATTACAACAGGTGATTTGACCTTACTTATCTTCCTCTAGATGCTGTTCCCCAGTGTTTGAATCTAAACTACTGTATTGATTTGCTTAAACGTCTGACCTGATCCTATGACTTACACTTCCCTGCATTTATTTTCCTCCCATTCTGTAAGTTCCCCATCTTCAAAGTGTCTGATGAAGTGGGATTTTCTCCCACAAAAGCTCCTGCGATAAATAAATTTGTTAGTCTTTAAAAGTGCCACAGGACTCTTTGTTTGTTTTGCTGAACTAGACTAGCACGGCTACCCCTTTGGAAGTTAGCAATTAACCATCACTTTGACACAGAAGACCTTCCTAAGTACAAACCAGAACAAACACGACTGGATGGGGCAATAGAAATTATCAAAATGGAGAAATATTTCTCTATTATTCTTCAGCAGAAATTTTAGATACCCATCTTATTGCTACTTGAAGACATTCTGTAAAATAAAGTCATTTTCCTAACTAAGAATCTAAAAGGAACTGCAATCAATCTGAATAAGTATTCCTTATCTGTGATGAGAAAGAAGACCATGGCTGTTGGTTTTCTAAACCACCTCTGTTCTTCTGGAATCAATCATCCATATCTCCAGAACATGTTAGTTCTCTAAACCTGTTCTTCATGATCAGCAAATTGTTAGACATTAGAATACAAAAGAGCATGGCTTTGATACACAAGTCCTTGATATAGATGCTGCAACTTCAGCACCAAAGATATATGGATTCTGTAAGTATGTGAGATGAAATTTTATACCAAAAAAACTCCACTATTATTCCTTGAAAACTTCTCAGTAAGGATTAAAATATACATATTTCATGCAAAAATCAGACATAAAAAAACAAAATGGCTCTTATTTATGAGTGAGGAAATTCAAAACATGGAGCTGCAACCTTTACTTAATGCCAAGGCCATGAAAATGCAATGATCTACAGAAATTCACACATTCGTCTCTGGAGGCATTGTTACACTCTCATAAAAAGTCAAACTGCTGTTTCTTGAGCTTGCAAATAATTTATACCTATCATTTGTCTTCTAGTCCTAAGCATTTCCCTGCTGTGCTGACCACCTACCCATGAATGTATGTTGTAGCAATCATGTTCTTGACACAGTCAATGGAAGAGAAGAATGTGTAATCTGAGAGTATTTGAAATACCCAAACATAATCTACCAAAACAAAAATTACGGTCCATGCACTTAAGGAAGATATTTTTCTAAAGTAATGTATTGTGAGTTTACAAGACATTTTCTCAAAAGGTTAACTGAGTATGCAAAATAGTGAAGAACAAATCCTCTGAATGACTGTTGCTTAACTCCTCCATAGAGTTATGAATTGTTGAAAATCATTTCAGAAATAATCCAACAAAAACAAAACAAAAGCAAATTCTAATCAGAATGTGTGAAAAATTTTTAAAGTTAAATTCCAGAAAACAAAGCTTTTAGCAACCTTCTCTTTATGAAGATTTTTCTTTAAAATGACTTAAATAGTAATCTCTTCTGCTCTTCCTATTGTGGATCAGAGACTGCAGAGTATTCAAGAGGTTCTGAAGAAAGAAAGAAAGAAAGAAAGAAAGAAAGAAAGAAAGAAAGAAAGAAA
>ML685801.1:473478-522819 GCA_007922175.1 Pelusios castaneus
AAAGAAAGAAAGAAAGAAAGAAAGAAAGAAAGAAAGAAAGAAAGAAATCTGACTAATCCCTAAAGGCCTGCGGGAGCCGTACTACAGGAGCCATACTACAACTGAACTCTTCTCAGATCATTGCTAAGGCAAATGGTGATTTAAGTGAATTTACAGTGATGTCAGTCTGCAAAGTGGATTCCTATTTTCAGCACCAAAAGGAGAGAAGCATTAAACTTTCATCTAATAAAGTAGCAACATTAGGTTAGAGAATAGAAGAATCAAAATATTCTGTTTCCACAGGTTCCCCAGGTTTAATTCAGATCTACACCTTAAAGAAAGTAGTAACAAGGATATAGCTTGCTGAATTGTTTGAGTCCCACGTTCCCTCTTCCCCTGACAAATTCAGAAAAGAAAACCACTGCAAATCAAGTATATTCGTATTTCCTCCTTGTTATTCAACAGGCACCTGGGACATCTGAAAACAATTTATTTTCACAGACATTTCCATCTTGCAATATCACACTGTCTTTTATTTAAAAAAAGCGGGGGGGGGGAACATAAACAAAAAAACCTCAACTATCTTTACATTAAAAGAAAAGTCAAGATTCTTATTTGTCATATGGAATATTGATCTTAATGAATGTCGCAAATTCCAAGGACATATTTGTCTTGTTCCCTTGCAACTTTGGAAAATGTCACTGCAGCTTAATATCCACAAACTATTTCATGTTATAAAACAATAATTACTGATACCAATTAGAGATAGTAAAACTTTCATTGAGTTGAAAGGGAATAGTCTCTGGCTCTTCCATATTTACATGAATTAACTTTTCCAATATAAATTTAGTTAAGAAATGTTTAGATTGTTTGAAGACTTTTACCTTTGAGTAGTTCTATCACAATACTTATTACTGTATATTCCATCAAACCCACATTATGCCATATAGCCAGTGCACCTCAACTGAAAGAAAAAACTCATTTGTTGCAATCTTTCCCATTGCTAAACTCAGCAAATGGCCTAATTAGCTCTCATGCTGAGACAAATACTCAATATGAAGTTTGAAAATTAGTTGTCCCTTCATCCACAGGGAAAAATAAGCAAGAAACCTCTAGATCACTAGGAAGCAGGTGTTCCTCCTGAAGAATAGCTCCATATCAAAAACAACATGAAGTTTTCTCCACAGTGTAATCAAAATAAAATAAAATGAAATAAAAACTAACAATCTAAAGACCTGAATCCAAAATCCTTCAAAGTCAGTAGAAGTATTCCCAAAGAAGGAATTCAGTGTTTGAGACGAGATCCCAAATCCCTTGAAGAAATATCTTCAGGTCTATTTTTTAAGCCTAGGAGATGATAATTTAAAAGTATTCAGTATACCTTTATTATGTATGAGTAATATAATTCTACTGCATACTCGTAATTAAAGCATCAGTAATATTTAAAAGCAAAAGTACTGTTATAAATATGTAAATATATTTTAATATAATATGTGTGTGCATTTGCTGTTACTTTCTGGAGGTTTCAGGCTGTTTACACACTTAACAAGAAACAAAATAAATAAATAAATGAAGTTCATTCAGTAACCTTCTTTTATTAAATCTCCTAGCTACATATTAAAAAAAAATTAAAAAAGCAAAATACAAAATTACATTTTCCATTTAACATTTTCTTAGGACAGCTGTAACTCTATGTTAAAACTTATGGTTAAAACTATTTCTTTCCCACAGAATATTTTGAAATGGCAAGGAAAAGGCAACAAGATTAAAATTAGTGGAGATTATTATTTGTTTTTAAATTAGATGAATTTTGCTATGAGCAACTGAACTTATTACCAAAAGCATTTTTGGTAACCATTTTACTTACATTTATTAATCAGGTTAAATAAGACTCCCCCCACCTGCTTTTTTTTAAAACCAGAAACACAAGTGTAGCCATAAAGGGCCCAATCCTGTTCTTATTGATCACTATAGCACCAGATTTTGGCACAGAGGGTTTGAGGCAATGCTCATTGAAATCAATGAGAATCTACTCATTTATTTCAATGGGCTCCGTGTCGGGCTCAAAATGTATATTTGATGTTTAAGTGTAAACTGATTTTGCTCTCAGAAACGATGGTTTTGTGTCATTGCTGTTCTTCTAGATAACTAATTGGATTTAGTTGAATATATTTTAAGAACCCAGTAAAAGGTGTTTATGGGCTCCACCCCTGCAACAGTTATGCATATATATAGCTTTACAAACCTGAGTAGTTCCTTTGAAGTCAGTGGGACTACTCAGATGTTTACAATTAAGAACCTGCAGAAGTTTGCAGAATTAGGCCGTGTGTGTGTGTGTGTACGCAATACCTATTCTTACATAAATAAGGCATATAAAGTAAAACTTGAAAAGGGGCTATAGCGAGTAGTTCAAGGCATATGTCTCCATATATGTTGGTTTAATTTTCAAGACAGTTAGACAATAATCAGAAACATAGGTAGCTCTTTTTCTAACCAAGTTTATTTCTTTATCATCACCAGGATTCAAAGTGAGATGCCTCATAAGCTTGCATATGCATTCACTCTCGATAACTAAATGCTGCAAAAAAGGATAAAACATTGCTTCACTAACATTCAAACAAAATCACATCCAGCTGTACACATACCATATTACCACGGATACAGAGGCATGCACAACCCCTCTGATGATGCATTTGGATTTATACGCTGCAAACTCTAAGGATTTACTTAATTTTTTTATGGCCACTCCATAGGCATAGTAATAGCCCTAATGTTCCTGTTTTATGTCTTTATTCATCAATAATTTCATTCTGAGGCTTGGTTACCCTACGGGGGGTGGAGGGGGTTGACCATTATTCCTTTCATAGGGATTTTTGCTGTGGGTTTATCAACCTGATGTTCATAGCCGAGGACTCCTTTCCTGTTTAAGGCCCCAATTCAGGAAAGTGTTAAGTACACACATTTTAATTTTGAAATAGCAGAATGAGGTATTCAGTGCTTTATCCTGTGTAGCAGAGGACCTCACACATGTTGGGGAGCAGTGAGGAACAAGGTAGGGATGTATTCTTTTTGTTTCTCCTTAAACAAAACTATTGTAAATATAGGGGTAGAAGTATTTGGTTTTTTAATCAGTAAATACATTGAATTCACCATATTCATTCAAGTCGATGAAAAAATATTTTGTCCATAACTGAAAAGTACAAATAGGCAAAGTAAAAAAATGCTACTTGAGAACCAATTAGGGTCAAAATTCTGTGCTTTTGAGTTTTGAAGTAGTCATGTTGCAAATGAATAGTAAGAACAGCTCTGATTTGTTCATTTAAAGATATTTACTTTGTATAACTTGATATTATACCGATGCTTTATAAAGCATTAACTTTTTTAATCTCAAAGTCTATTGTTGTTAAATAATTGTCTCCTCCTCAGTTTCCAGAAACTGAGGATTTAAATAGATAAAAAAAATATTTTTTTAAAAAAGGCTTTAAAATAAATGTCAATATTATCAGTCAAAACAATTTTTTTTTAAAAATTGCTTTCTGACATTTCTGTTTATAACCCAAACCAAGGTAGATGTTCTATCAATACAAGCAGAAGAAATAAAATACAGATAGCTTGGGAGGAGAAAGCAAGTGGTATGGCAACAAATAAGTCACACACTGTACACTTGAAAGAAAGAAAGAAAGAAAGAAAGAAAGAAAGAAAGAAAGAAAGAAAGAAAGAAAACATTTGAAAAAAAAATACATAGTAAGTAGGGTCCCACATCTAACGTTCATTCAAATTGTAGGAAGAACTGCCAATTACTCGAATGTTCATTGGACAAAATTTTCAAAGTTGTGTGCCTAACTTTAGCAACCTGCACCATATCCAGGTACTTAAATGAGAGGAATTTTAATATAAATACAAGCCTGAGTACAATAGAATTCATTGCCATTCACATAGCCAGCAGGCACCGTAACTTGTGTTCTACACAGTCATCAGTTAATATTCTTACGTTTTATGGTTGTCCGATTAGCCATCAAGCAAAAAAAAATATAAGATAAAGAATTAGATAGGACAACAGAATTAAAAGAAATTGCATTCCCTAGTTCAAACCAATTTCCAGACATATGCAAAACATTACAAAAACAGTATTTACTATGTGTTTTGCCTCTTCAACAAGCCAGGGGCAAGGAGGGGGGAAGGAGAGGTGAAACCGCCAACCTAAATGCTGGCTAAGAGTGCTTGCATAACTAAGGTACCTATTAAAATGATTTCTGCTGAGCAACAAAGACCCATGTTCTTGTCTAGCATTTGCACCAAGCCTGAATTTAGCAAAACCACAAAATGAATAAAGTTTCAAGGGCAAAATATCAGAGACTCTAAAAAGCATGGCACACATGCTATTTGCCTTACACATGGATAGTACTTTTTAAAAGTGAGAGAGATTGTTTCTAAGTTAAATCCTAACAGCCCTTAGTCACTATACAGGGGAAGCAAGAGGGGGGAAGGCCTGTTTTATTTTCCTGTTTGGGCTTGCTCAGATTGCCACTTCAATCACGGGTTGGAAACCAGAGGCTACTTGCCCAGTATTCCCCATTGCGAACAAGCAGATGAAGAGGTTGGAAGGAGAGAGTTGGGATGTGGAAGGAGCTCTGGATCTTCCCAACCCCTCATATTGCCAGAATAGGGCTGCAGGCACAGTGAGTAATCAGATGCTTCACAAGCAGAGGTGGAGTGACTTCCTCTCCACATAACAAGAGGGCAACAGAGGAAGAATTTTTCCTGGGATGGTGCAGTTCTGGATTGCATGTATAATATAAAACTTGCATATAAAATTTAGCTCTTTTCTGAGTTGAGCTCTTGGTCATGTATAAGCTTTTTTTTTTTTAACCTGTCTGAAATCACTACTGTAAGAATCAGTATAAAATATCTGTGTGCCTGAAATGCATATAGGGTCTCAGTCCCCTTTTCACATTTTTCCCTTCATTTATATATTATTGTTATTCTGATTGCTTACCATTATTATTTAAAACCTGAACTCTTCTGGAACCAGTGCAGTTTTTATATAGACTTGGAAGTAGATAAAAACAATATTGAAAGCCATTGCCCTACCTACATCTCATTTAAATAAAATACTATTTCTGATGTCGGTTCAGCCGTGACTTCAAATTAAATACTGTTTTACAAGCAATAACTCTTTCAAATATAAACAGAAAACTTAAAACAGACCTAACTGGGGGTGGAAGCATTTAAATACCTGAAATAGAGTTTTTTAATAAATAAAATTGTAATCAAAGCTATAAATAAGTAAACCCCTATTAAAACCCGCAGAGGATGTTGGTGCTCCAGATCGTTGCCAGTGATTGAAAGGCAGCTCATCAAAAAAATAAATCACCCTAAATAAAATCACGTTTGCATGCACACAATATAGGCTGCATCTGACAGCTGTTCCATGTGCAGAAGCAGAACTCTCTTTAGCTAGATTGTGTCACTAAGACGCAGCCCAGCATCAGAAGTTTTATCCCAGGAGCATCCCACGAAAGCACCTGTGGCTCAGGAATATCAATTCCTTCCCGGATGCTCAGAGGAATTAGTTTGATGCTGGCAAATTACTACTCACCTCTTCACAGTGCCAACTTATTTCAGTTGGTTGGAACTTGGAGAAAGAGGAGGCTAGTCTCCATCCAGTCCCACCTATCCTGTCCATAGTGGAAATAAGTGTGCAGGCTGTATTCCTTTAGGATATGTGCCTGAACCCAAGGTCCAGGAAACCCTCACAAAGACCTAAAGGAGACAGAAACTAGCTCTGTGAAAGTTAACTGCCTTAGAGACAAGACCATCTCATCTGCACTCCCCAGGCCCATTCACAGCACACCTTCTAACTTTTCCAGGAAATGAGGCAGGAGCCCTATAGTTAGCAACCTAATTGACTACACGTCCTTCGTTCATTCCTTGAGCACCGCTATCCAGTTCACTGAATGAGGCAGATGGCCTGTAGAACAAATAGCGTATGATTACATGTGAACAAAGTGGGAGTTTTTTGCATAAATACTGTGTGTGCCTCAGTGTCCCATGTGCATTACACACATACCTGAGTGGTGGGACAACGTTGTGTGGGATTTGTAGACACCTAGTGGGCATGTGTGGCTTCTCCTAGTTGCCTGTACCCAGATACTCTGTAACCTGGCAACTGATGGCCAGGACCCTTCTCACCAGGAGCCAGCCAGCTGCGACAAATTGAAACAAAGAGAGAGATGGAGGCCAGGTGATATTTTTGCCTGGGAAAGAGAAGGGGTAATGGGCACGTCTGAGGCTGAGCTGCTGGAAGCTGGTCAGTCCCCTGTCTTGGGACTATGGAGGGAGAGTCCAAGGCTCTGAGCTCAGGACCCCTCACGATGGACTTTGCTGAATGTTTCTGTAATCTGTGCTAACAAGATCAGTTCTGCACAGTGTTCCTGACAACTAATAGTCCTTCAATGCAGACTGAGAGTGACTGCTGACTGCACAGTGAGGTGCATCGTCCCTTGCTGATATGTGAGGCTTCCTCATGTGTCCCATTCAAGAGCACTCACCATAGGGAGCTCACAAGGGCTATGTCAACACTTGTCAGAATAAGTCAACTTTACTAAGTTGACTTGACAAAATTGACTTTAAGTTGACCTTGTTGAGTCGACTTAGCATGGCTACACTGTAAATTTAGGTAGACTTAAAGTAGACCTTGCTAAATCAATTTAGAACGTCTACACTGGACACCTAAGTCGACTGGTAGGGGCTAGGTCAACCTGGGAGTGGTGCATGGTGGGAAGTGTGGCACCTGAGAGGTGCCCCCCTTCCTTGGGCACCCCTTTAAAAGTGTCAGGGAGCTCAGCACTTTCCCCATTGTGCTTGGGTACATGGGGGCTGAGCAGGAGCAGGGTACAGGAACAGGGTGGGCAGGGCTGTGTCCTGCCCTGTGGGTGGGCATGCCAGGCTCTGGCTGTGCCAGGCACCCTAGGAGGGAGGTCAGTGGGGGAGCCCTGGTGGCCATGTAAGTCGACTTAAGGCTAAGCCACATCTACACTGTCTTAATTCGACTTAATAAAGTCGAATTAAGCATCAGTTCGAAGTAAAATGAGGTTTTACTAAACTGAACTAACTTTTCCTTAATTCGAGTTAAGCAGCAGCTTAAATCGAATTAAGGAAAGCCCAGTGTAGATGCAGAGTAAATTAAGTCAACTTAAGCCTGCTTAAGTCGACTTAATTTACAAGTATAAATGCACCCAGTGTGAACAGGGGCACTGAGCACTCCAAGGTGAGACCGAGGAGGCGCTGGAGGGGGAGGGATGGGGATGCCTACCACACTGCCTTCAAGAAAGCTTGCAGTTTGAACCAGGCAGACCCTGAAGAAAGGCTCTGATATCTAGTTCCTTTACTAGGTCCCAAGGCCAGAGAAGTGTTCATTCAGATGGGTGGCATGGAAAACAGATTTCCATTCCTGACCCTAGCGTTTATGTCTGCTTCTACTCTCCTAGGATTAGGCAACTCAGATCCCCAGTGGGAAGGAAGGTGTTGGTCAATGAGGAGAGATTCCTGGGATGGTGAGATTCTAGGACACAGAGAACCTTTGTCAGACCCCGGATGGAGCAGCCTCACCAGATGCTGAAGGGCTGTGTGACTTAGACAAAGATGTCAGGTATAAAGCTATTTGCCCTGCCAGTAGTTCAGATCCTGCTGCAGACACAGGAGGGATTGGGGTGGCTGGTAGTTGCGGTTCTTCAGGATATCAGCTTTAACATCCTTTTAGGGAATGATCATGTCCTTTTGAGATAAGATCCAGACCTTACTCTTGTAACAGCCAGGGATTTGAATTTGAATCCAGGGAACCAATCGCTTGAGATTGAATCAGTCAGTGCAAATGCAAATGACCTGGTGTTACTCAGGGTTCCTTGACCCAGTAACTTTTAGTCTCTACAAGTCGGTATCAGGAAATAAACTGAAGAAAACACAGTACTTCCGCCTGCTCTGTGCCTGGCACAAACAAGTCAAAATGAAATGCTCTTAGCTTTATAGTTTTACTTTATTGGTCTCCAGCAATTCCCATTAGAATACTTTTACTGGAAGTCTCTTAAACTTAAAAGCACATACAAATACAATAGGTGGTTAGACTACCCCAAGACTTGATAGCTGCGCCACAACTCTGAGGTAGTCTTTGGGTGAGTCAGTCCAGATTTCTGGATGGCCAATCCTTCTGTCTGCTCCTGGAGATCTTTGCAATGAGCCCACAAAGAGATCCACCTGATTCAGAATCGCTACCTCCCTCTTATACCCCAAGAGTTACCGAGACAGGGCAATCAAAAGAGTGTTACGTAACTAACCAAACAATCAATCACCAGGCAAAAGCAGATGTTGGAGACATCTCACTTTAAAAAATAATATCGCTAAGCAAGCATTTTTAAGCTACTGGTCTGATAGCTAAATTTCCCCATACTGAAAAGTCTAAAATATATCCAGACTTCCTGTTTTTCACAGATATCTGGCCCAGCATATTCAGAGAAAGAAAGAATAGAGCCAGGCTCATTTCATACATTCACTGTCTAACGTCCCCTATCCTCTTTCCCAGTTTGCCCAGCTTATGCCTACTGAGGCCTAAATGTGGCTAAAAGCAGCAAGCGGAATAATTGGTAGTCCATCCCAATAACGGGCAGTGACTTGGACACCTGGCTGAGTGCTAAAATTACTTTGTTCACTGGCTGGCAGGAGAGAGGAGCTGCTGAGCTGGGGATACCTGCCTGTCTGCAAGCATACCCCTGGAGCTGAATTGGAGAGAAGGATGATCCCCATGCCCCTGCACATGGAGCAGGTGCTTCACACTGGCTCTGCTGTTGTGACTAAAACAGCAGGTTCATTGCCTGTCCTCACTGTGACAGCAAAGGCAGAGTTGAGGATGGTAGGACCTGAGACCCTAGCTGAATGTGGAGAGATACCAATAGGGTATGATGGCTGTCAACCATGGTTGCCTTGCCCATTGACTCAGAGACTGTGGCAGATGTGCTGCTGCCCATCTACAACAAAGAAGGGTTTCCCTGCGAAGCCCTTACGGACCAGGAGTCCAATTTCATGTTAAGCCCTACTCCAGTGCTTGTGGGAGAAATGTGGGTTCCAGCACACCTGGGCCTTTGCATATCATTCTCAGCCCAATGGGTTGGTAGAGAGATTTAATAGGACCCCAAAGAGGATGCTAAAAACTTTTATGGACTAGCACCCACAGGACTGGGACAAATATTTACCCCACCTGCTGTGTATATACTGGGAAGTGCCCCAGGAATCCACAAGCTCCTTCCTTTTCGAGTTGTGGTAGGTAAGAGAATGAGAGTACTGTTGAAGTTGGTGCGGGGAAAGGAGAACTTTGCCCTGGTGTGTATTGATGCTATTGGAGGGGTCTTTGGCCAGATCTGGAGGAACATGTATCCAAGGTGAAAAGGATGCTAAGTTGCCTCCAGGATGCAGGACTGACTCTAAAAGTGAAAAAATGGTAGGGGGTGGAAGAAGTGTAATACCTGGATCACAAAGTGGGGAGCAGCTGCCTAAAGGCAGAGCTGGCCAAGGTGGAGGTAATCAGAGATTGGCCCACTCCCTAGATTAAGAAATAGGTTTAGAGTTTTTGGGGGATCTCAAGGTACTACCAGAGGTTCATACCCCACTTCATCTCCAAAGTCACCCACATCATTGAGTTGTGGAAGAAGGGTAAATCAGACAAGGTGATCTGGGCCAAGCAGAACAAGAAGGCTCTCTATTCTCTGAAGGAGGCACTAATCCAGGGCCCAGTTCTAGTAAACACAGACTTAAACAAGCCCTTTATAGTGTTCACCAGTACCTCAGATGCACGGTTGGGTGCACTGGTAATGTGAGCAGATGCTAAGGGGGAGAGACACCCCATTGTATATCTGAGCAAGAAACTACTGTCCTGGGAACAGAATCATTACAACAGAGTGCCTGGCCATGCTGTGGGCTCTTAAAAAACTACAGCTGAATCTAGTTGGATAGTGCTTCACTGTGTATATGGACCACTCTCCTCTGAGGTGGCTGCATCAAATGAAAGGGACTAATGCCAAGCTGCTGAGATGGAGTCTGATCCTCCAGGATTATAATATGGAGTTGGTCCTTATTAAGGGTAGTGACAATGTATAGCCAATGCTTTGTCATGGAGAGAGGGGCTAGAATTTCCCTAGGTCACTGGCTGAAGTGACTCTGCTCAGTTTAGTCTACCAATGTGATATGTGCCTACAATGCCCCTCTGCGGCACACATTGGCCAAACCGGAGTGTCTCTGTACAAGAGAATAAATTGATACAAATCAGACATCAAGAATGGTAACATTCATAAAACAGTAGGGGAACACTTCAGTCTACCTGGACATTCTGTAAAAAACATGCTAGTTACAGTATTTCAGCAAAAAAAAAATCAAAAATAGATAGGAACGTGAAACTTCAGAATTGGAATTCATATGCAAACTAGATACCTTCACATGGGGATTGAATAGATCTGTTGAATGGCTGGGTTATTACAAAGGGTAACTTCCCTTAAATCATCCATCTCAGCTCTTGCCTCCCTACTCCACAGTTTCAATCCAAACATGTTATTTATTTTAAAGAGATAAGCTAGCATTCTAACCCTCTAGATCCCTTTGAATTAATATTGTGTCCTACCCTTCTCTGTATCTATATATTTACAGTTAACATGTTATATTTTCCATTTCTTTCATCTGACGAAGTGCAATTGTATCCACGAAAGCTCATGCGATAAATAAATGTGTTAGTTTGAAAAGTGCCACAGAACTCTTTGTTCAGTTTGGTCTTCTAAAGGAGAAGAGATGACCAACTGGGAGGTCTTTTCTTAATGTTTTGCATGAATACTATGTGTGCTTCAGTTTTCCTTCTGTATTACACAAATATTGAGATAGTGGGACAAAGATGTGTGGTTTTTTACAAAGACCTTAGTGGGCAGGTTTGGCTAGCTCTAATTGCCTGCACCCAGATAATAGCCAGACACTCTGTAACCTGGCACCTGATGGCCAGGACTCTTCTCAGCAGGAATCAGCCAGCTGCAACAAGTTGAAACAAAGATAAAGGTGGAAGTCACATTCCCTTTTTGCCTGGGAAAGAGACAATGGACAGAGGAAGTGCAATGAGCATGTCTGAGGCTTGAGTCCTGGAGGCTGGTCAGTCTACTGTTTTGGGACTCAGCGGGACAGTCCAGGGCTCTGATCTCTGGATCCCCCCCAAGACGGACTTTGCAGAATGTTCCCGAAATCTGTGCTAACAAGATCGATTCTACACTGTGTTCCTGACAATCAATTTTTCATAGCTTCAGTTTTCATAGCTGGCTGAGAGTCACTGCTGACTGCATGGGGGTGAGGGGAGGTGCATAGCCCCTTGGGGGCACATAACATAACACTTCCTCAGGTGTCCCATTCAGGTGGACTCGCCATTGAGAGCTCACAGAGTGAACAGGCTCATTGAACACTCCAAGGTCGGACCCAGGAAGAGTCAAAAAGGCTTGTTTGCCCTAGTGAGGGTGTGCCCTAAAAGGAGACACACTCCACTGGAGTCCTGATGGATTTAATTCAGAGCTGGTCCAGAGCACTGAACATATGACTCCATCTATAATTAAAGATTATATCAATGTATGTACGCAGAGGGGCTGAATTAAGGTTATACAGACAACCATAATTTGAATATTTCCTAACTTTTGAGGGCTTGAGTTTGCATCCTTCCTGATGTTCTTCTGACATAAACAAACTCTAAACCAGAGGCTCCCAAACTTTTCAACATGACGCCTCCGTTCTGATTTTTGAGAAACCCACACACCTCCGCACCTCTCCTTTACCATCATCCAACTCCCTCTTAACAAAAATTCAATTCGTAATTGTACAATTAAAAATAACCACAAATAGGTTTTCTAGGTTTTCATTTGCTAGAAAGTTTGAAACGCCTTTCATGGTATAAAATTTGAAAATTAAAAATTCTGTACGCTGATAAAACAATTTTTCGCTATGAAAATTTCACAGCCTCACGCCCCCCTTGGATTTTCTTCATGCCCCCCAGGGGGCACGCCCTCTAGTTTGGGAAACACTGCTCTAAACTGATTGGTTGTTTAGGAGAAAAGTGGTTCATACATGTAACACTGTACAGACAGGATTCAAACCAATGTATGTATTTATATAAACACACACACTATTATTGGACTAAAATTAGGCATAAGTTCTTGGCTCACTGCACTCTTTTTCATGGGTGCAAAATTTATCGCATAATCCAATACAGGCACACTGGAATAAATAGCTGTCTAATTTGCCCTAGAACTGCTCATTAATTGTCCACTCTAAAGTCAAATCTGCATCCAAAATGAAAACATTTTAAAAATCTGTATAACAAAGTAGGACTTTTTTTTTCTGAATACAGTTTTGTAAATGAATTAAGAACTGAGATGATCAATCCTTCCATTCAACTTAGAACAGAACCAGTCTGCACAGCATTCTTGGCACTTTCCATATATATCTCAATGTTGATTTACCCTTTGTCTTAAACTGAAGGCTTTCCCCTCATATGTTGTCTATTAGCATCTGTGCCAACTATCTGTATTACTAAATACATTACATTAATTTATTTCTTCATTATTTACTTGTGATTTTTGACATTTCTCCTGTCATAGGGTGAGATTCTCCACAGAAAAGAAGAGCTTTCCTCCTTGATAAAGCAGAGGGGGGAAATAGTTGTTCTATACTACTCATGTATGAAATGCAAAGACTATAATAAAATGCATTCATAAGGTACTTAGTTCTCTGAATCACCTGGTTGTTGCCAGCTTCCTGCTGACAATTGCTGATTAACTCAACCCCAGAGCACAGGCCAAAGCAAATTACAATGTCATGTCTGATTCCTTAGCAACATTTTTTGCAAAGACCAGATTTTTGCTTTTAAATACAGTGTAAGGTAACTAAATGTGAAGAAACTGTACGATTCACAGACTGTACTGTGCATTAGCTTTCTAGCTGCAGCCTGATCATATTATCCTTTATAAACTTGGCTCTGAGTCCAGAGGGATTCTGGACTGCTTAATATTCAGTTAATTTCTGTTTTGATTGGAAAGGGGAAAGTAAACCTTTTGGAAATGAATTCATCATTTCAAACTGCATAACAGGCTTTATTGAAATGCGGTCTGCAATGTTCTTAAGTCAGCCTCATCATTGAATGTTGGGACTTATCTTAATTATGGTTGGTTGTAATACTGTACTTATATTAATAATGTTCTTATGTTAAAGAGATTTTTTTGACCTTTTGGAGTGCAGAAATCAATAAGAAGTTGATAAAGCCAAGTTCATTGCTGCCTAAAGTAAAGCAAGCCTGATTTGTTTACTTACCTAAGCCTTCATCTGTCAGGCCCATTCCGAAATGATTTATAGACCTCTACCCAATGAAATCATTTAAAGTAGATTAGATTCAGGGAACAATCACCTCTAATATGACAAGCTGATGGAGGCTGACAGGTAACCAAGTTGCTCTGGATGGCAAACAAGTTCCTGAAATTCTGATTAAATTAAAATATTAATGGTACCACTGGGAAAATAAGATTGAATCATGTTAGGCGAATTCAGTATTAGAACCAAAATGCAAATACAGAGTCATTCTGTGTGAAGAAAGCTGGCTGCGGTACCAAGGGAAGTTACCTCCAGTAAACGAGAGAGCAGGAAGTGAATTCCAATGAAAAGTGTTGTGTCAAGAGCTCACCTTCACCATTCTGAGGTCTGAAAAAACAAGGCCTAACAGGCTCTAGGGTGGTCTGAACACCTTTGAGAGGTTACGTATCTATTTCGACTTGCAGCCTACTGCTAATGAACAACTTTTGCTTCCTTAAGGTTATAAGGTTATTCTTTGAAACACTGGTCCAGGATTTTTTTTTCCTTTTTCTTTTTATATTTTAGTTTCTTGTTTTCAGTACTGTACATTGTGGCACTGGCTGAAGTATAATTGCTCTATAACTAAACTTACCGACACTATCTGTTTTGAGACCTGTATTCATTTTGATGCACAGAGTAATATAATGTGTAATTCTTCTCCTGGCATTAAAATAACAATAGGGCTATGTCTACCCTGGCAAGTTAGTTCGAATTAAGGAAGCTTAATTCAAACTAACTTAAGCCATGGCTGCACTAGGCTTTCATTAGTTTGAATTAAGGGCTTCCTTAATTCGAACTAATAAATTTGAACATGCTATTCGAACTAAGGGTTAATTCAAACTAGCTCGTTCGAATTAACCAATGTGGCCATGTTAGTTTGAACTAATTGCTTAGTTTGAACTAACCGGTCCATTGAACTCAATGCAATTCGCTAATTCGAACTAAGCAAGTGCCATGAATGGCACTTGCTTAGTTCAAACTAAATTTTGCTAGTTTGAATTAAGTTAATTCAAACTAACTAAAATTAGTTTGAATTAGTTAGTTTGAATTAACTAATTCGAACTAATTGTAGTAAGTGTAGACATAACCTAAGTGCCTTATCTGTAAGTAAAGTCAGGTGTAGACCAGATAGGCTAAGATGTATAATTAAAACTTAATTAGATTAATTTGTATATCAGTTCATCAGGGCTCTTAATAAAAAACTGTGAGATTTTCAGACATCATCTAAGGCCACCTGTCATGTTGAAGCTATCTCCTTGTTTTACAGGTGGGGAAACTGAGGCATGGAGAGATTGTCAAGTGACTGTCACATAGTCACACTGGAAGTCTACAACATATTGGAGTACTGAAGCTGGGTCTCTAGTTTCTCCAGAGTAACACTATAATAACTACACAAGCCTTCTTCTCTAGGTTGTGATATTAGGTACAATCCTCTTTAAGGGTCTACTCTGTAGCAACCTTCAGGAAACTTAGAGGAAGGAGCACAGGCTGCAGAAGGGAAGAGACTGGAGGAGACACCAGAAAGTCAAGCTATGTGCACCAGGCTGGAATGCTGCAGTATCTTTGTAAAATAGAAAAAAACTAACTCATTAGCAATTCCCCCCTCTTCTGATGGAAGAAGAAATATTAAATCCTCTGAAGGAGTATGTCTAATGGCACCAAGTCACCCCCACCTCTCTCTGCCACTCCTCACCCATTTGCCTGTAAGGAAACAGCCAGAACTCAGCCTTTTGTATCAGCATAAGACCTGGATCCAGGGAGTAATAATGTGACCATGGTGGAAAGGAGAAAGTACCATTTTTTCTCTAAACATGTCCAACTGTTAATGATCATATTGTGTGTAACTATAGACCTACCTTGGGTGATCATGGCAAAGTTCTTATAAAAAACAGGGCCAAGTCTCAGTTCCCTAATAATATTGGAAAGTATAATTTTCCCAGGGTTTCATCTCATTTAATCTATTTCCTGTTTTTTCTTTTTCAAAGAACATAAGATAGGAAGCTTGTAAGTTATCTGTCTTTCCATTCATAGTTAGGACCATGCTGAGTATACAACAGATTTCACCTGAAATCATTGGGAGTTCTGAAAATCAGGCAAGCCATTAATGTGCCTGACTAGAGATTTAGGAACACAACTTTTTGCCTCCTATTTTTTAAAATCTTGGACATTCAAAAAAAAAAAAAAAAGGAATATGGTGATGGAAAGTTTGCAAACTATCAATTACTAGCTTAGCTACAAACCTGGTTTTCATAACATTAATTTACTGATCCATTAACTTCGGTGCTACTACTATGTTCCATTGTTATTAATTGGGCAATTTAAAATTCATTCCAACTAAGCAGTGAAATGTCAGAGCTAGTGTTTAGCAACAGAATTAAAGTTGTTTTGTAAGGCTACAATAAGCACCAAACCATTAGGCAAAAAAGAGCAAAAAACCTATAGATATGGCCTATATTTAATAGTCCAGAAAGAGGGTGTAGATGTGGTGCAGAAATTCTGGTCATTTGTCTAGGGGCAGCTAAGATATCAAATTTGGTTGTCTCATCAAAAGGATGTCTCAATTTTTATGCCATGTTCTTATTTTCTTCTAGGAAATTAAAATATTGATCCTGCTGCAATTCTCTAAAATATTGCTCTTCATCCCTTGTTTGTTAATACCATTATGCCAAGGTTGGTCTGATTTGGATTACTACACCAACAACTCTCATTTTTATTCTCTTGTTTTTACTGTGTCTGACTCTAATTTGGTTTTATGTGTTTTGTTTTAGCTTTCGCTTTAATATGCACTTAAATACACTTCCTCTACCAATCACCTCTATTAGTAAGAACTGAAATGATGAAACAGTTTATTTCAGTTCCAAGTAAGTGTTCTAACATCTAACTCGTATTATTGTAACCCTTTGCCAGGTGTTGACGGCAGCAAAAAGATCCAGATTCAATTTTCTAAGTATTCTTTCTAAAGGCTCAAACAACAACTCAAGCCCCCATCCAAAGACCTGGGAAACTATGCATACCCTTTTGGTCACCCCGATGGGCAATATTTCCCCACTCACAAGCACTGAGTCCATGGGTTTAAAACAAAGAAAACTTTATATGGAGGAAAAGGGGGACAACCACATGAACTTGGGAAAAGCAGCAATTAATAAATTAGCATTATTAGGTAAATCTCCCACCCTTATGAAGGCCTCCAACCTCAATCCTCTTCTATCATTCAAAGCTGGTACAATATCATCACTTCTGTCCTTCTAAGCTTCCCCAGTCAGGGCCGTCTTTGGGGGGGGCGAACGGGGTGATCGCCCCAGGCCCTGCGGTTATATGGACCCCACGCTGTCCCGCTCCCAGCTGGGGCAAAGCGGGGCCCATGCCGCGGCCCCCCCCTGCACAGCCGCACTTTGCCCTGCACCTGCCAAAGGCAGCAGGGTGGGAGGCTTTGCCTAGCCTCTGGCCAGGGCCAGCCGTACCTGCCCCCGGGACGGAGCAGGCAGGCCCAGGGGTGGGACAGTGTGGGGACCGGCCTCTCTGGGCCAGGCCAGCCTGGACTGCCCCACATGGTCGGCCCCGGTCAGCGGCGGGGCCCCAGGACCCGTTCCCCAGCTGGGGCACCGGTGGCGGCAGCCTGAGGTCCCGGACGGGGCCGGCTCGTGGCCACAGCTTTAGCTGTGGCCTGCTCCTGCTGGTCCCGGCCAGGGACCCAAGGGTGTGCCGCTGCTGGGAGCCGAGGCTTGCCGGGCTCCCAGGCAGGGGAGCAGGTCAACCCGGGCCTCCCTTCCCCTCTCCAGAGCGGGGGTGGAGTGGGACCCCCCCAGACCTGTTGGCCCTGGGCCCTGCTCCCCCCTAGGGACTGCCCTGTCCCCAGTCATGGTACGTTGTCCTGGGTTGATAGGGTTCAAGGATTCTGACAGGTCAGTGCTACCTGGGCTGTTCACAAAGCTCTATCTCCTGAGCCAGCTGAGGTGATTTCAGCCTTGATTGCTGCATCAGGAGTGCCACACCAAAGTCTCTCTGGTAGGCTGTTGTTCTCTGTGGCTCAAAGGCCATTTGTTACCTTGAAGCTGCTTCAGTTCTGTGTCCTCCATCACCACAAAGCCACATTTGTTTAGCATTGAACACTGTTTTGTAGCAGTCCTAGAGGCATTTGTGGTAACCAGGGGTGCGTCTACACTTGTAAATTAAGTCGACTTAAGCTTGCTTAAGTCGACTTAATTTATTCTGCGTCTACAGTACACTTTCCTTAAGTCGACTTAAGCAGCTGCTTAACTCGACTTAAGGAAAAATTAAGTCGACTTTGTTAAACCTCCTTTTAAGTCGACTTTTTGCTTAAGTCGACTTTCTAAAGTCGACTTAAGCCAGTGTAGACGTGGAGTACCCCTAAGTCAACTCTAAGGCCTCCAGGGCTTCCCCACTGCCCTCCCTGCTAGGGTGGCTGGCACAGGGAGAGCCTGGCATGCCCCCCCCCACAGGGCAGGGCAAAGCGCTGCCCACCCTGTCCCTATGCCCTGCCAGGGTCCCTGTCCCCCTTTGCCCCGTTGTACCCAGGTACAACGGGGCAAAGGCTGATCCCCCTGGCACTTGGCAAGGGGTGCCCCCCCTGCCACCATGGACCGGCCCCAGGTCCACGTAGTCCCTACAAGTCGACCTAGGCGTCCAGTGTGGACGCTCTAGGTCGACTTTGTAGGGTCCCCTCAAAGTTGACTTAAAATTTAATTGTGGACATGCTAAGTCGACTTAAATTAACAAGTGTAGACATAGCCTAGGACCCTTAATAAACTTTTTAACACCAGAATGGCACTCCCAGGAGAAGATAGGAGCCTGAATTCAGTCTTAGGTTGCCACAGGCACATATGTTGTACGGCTTGTCTCTTCATTTCCCAACAGGGTCAGAAGCATTTTATTGCCCTCAAATGCAAAACGTAATTCTTTTAACCAAATGTTTTCACATTTCCACATAACTGAAATGCAAATGAGGCCAGGCCCATTCAATGATTCTCCTTTTATCACAAACAGATGCTGATGGAGAGCTCCCTTCTGAGTGGAGCCTCTGGTCCAACTGGACTTCTCAAGGAATGCTGGGCCACTCTTCTCTCTATTGAGCAACAGGTGTCAGTAGTTAGCTCCCTATTCTCCAGGTCTTCAGTCCACAGGGCTTACATTATGGATAATATGCATCTGCTTTGAAATCTAAATCTGATCACACAGAATACCAGTGGACTTGTCCTCCATTAATACTGTATTCTGTTGCTGTTGACTACTAGAGCTGGTTGGGAATTTCCTAACAGAATGATTTTCCAACAAAAATTGTTCTGTTCACAAAATCAAAATTTTCTCTGGGAAAATTTGAATTTTGATGCAAAATTTTTGGTTTTGAAAAAAGTGAAATGCTGGCCACTCCAGCTGCCCACATGAAAAGTTATCAATTTCACTTTCTGTCTGTAAGGAGGAATTAACAGGAACCTTTCAGATGGCAGATGGCAAGCAAATAAAATAAAATAAAATAAAATAAAATAAAAACTGTTTTCACTCCTCTGAAATAGATTTAAAAAAAAATCTGTCCTGTGAGAAATCAAGGTGTTTACTTTCATCCCAAATTTCGATGTTTTTTCCCCCCCAAACCTCAAAATTGTCCATGGAATAGAAATTCCATTTTCCAGCCAGCTCTATTTAATACTTCCTGTGATTGTGCTCATAAGTATAGTTTGGACTTAATCCTCCTTAAAGCAAGTGGAAAATAGCCTGATGGAATTGGAAAGTGGCTACCCTTGTGCCATTTAATCATATCTTCATCAAGTGCTGGAGTATGCCTCACTGTCTATATGTGTGGGGGCTTGTTTTGATTAAGTTCATTGTGGAAACTAATGTTCTACCACTGCAGTGCAATAGGGAAATCAGAACAGTATTTTCACCAAAAGCAATATATCCTGAAAGACAGGTGGCCTGGTGGTCGAAAGCTTTATTTAACATTCATGTGTACTATTTGTTGTGAATTTGATGGTATTTAAGTGTAATTTTAGAAGCAACCACTGATGTAGGGCCCTCGTTTTACTCTTAATTCAATATCTGTGTAGAGTGCTATAGCAGATTATCAATTTGCACTCCATCATAATGGGTCAATTCTTTTTTTAAAAAGCCATTCAGTCAATGTGTGGAATCAAAGTATGTGACTAGAGGTTGCTGTAGCTTGGTTAATATGGCATTCACATATTAAATTGCAACTTCAAGTATCCAGGTTGGATTTTTTCTGCAGCTTAGACTCTAATGACCTGGTAATGTTTACCCCTTCAAATGCGGCATACCTAATTATATGTTTTCAGACTAAAGGCCAGGACTGTATTTCACTGCTACAGATGCTAACAGACTTCTCCTTTTTCCAAGGATTCAGACAACAAGAGACCTTTTCCTTGAAAACTAAGGAAGTCTTCAGTTAACATATGATTAATTCCATAATAAAATATAATGTGCAGTCAAATTAGCCTCATTTTATAGACTCATAGGCTATGTCTACACTTGTTAATTTAAGTTGACTTAGCATGTCCACACTCAAAATTTAAGTTGACCTAGAGGGGACCCTGCCAAATTGACCTAGAGCTTCCACACTGGACACCTAGGTCGACTTCTAGGGGCTAGGTGGAGCTGGGACAGGTCCATGGTGGCAAGGGGGCACCCCTTGCCAAGTGCCAGGGGGCTGCCTTTGCCCCATTGTACCTGGGTACAACGGGGCAAAGAGGGACAGGGACCCTGGCAGGACATGGGGCAGGGTGGGCAGGGCTCTGTCCTGCTCTGTGGGGTGGCACGCCAGGCTGTCGCTGTGCCAGCCACCCTGGCAGGGAGGGCAGTGGGGAAGCCCTAAAGCCCCCTAAGTTGACTTAAAGTCAACTTAGGGCTACTCTGCATCCACACTGGCTAAATCGACTTTCTAAGGTCGACTTAGCCAGCAAAGTCAACTTAAACCGAGGTTTTATAAAGTCGACTTAATTTTTTCTTAAGTTGACTTAAGCAGCTGCTTAAGTCGACTTAAGGAAAGTGTAGTATGGATGCAGATTAAATTAAGTCGATTTAAGCAAGTTTAAGTCTACTTAATTTGTAAGTGTAGACACACCCATAGACTCTAAGCTCAGAAGAGACCAGTACGATAATCTAGTCTGACCTCCTGCAAAATGCCCCCAATTCTGACTGCATCAGCCCTTAACTTCTTTTCTGCAGTGTGTTCTAAATGACTGATTTATCATAATCTTTTTGTGTACGTCTTCGCTGACGGTGGGATATTCACCACCATCAGACTGCTTCTTCAGCATCGATAGAGCAGAAGTGAAGACCCATTCAATCAATACAGAAGGCAATTTAATGAATTCACACCCAGAAAAAAGAGTAAAGCTGCGTTACGGCAGCACATTTCCTGTCGATACAGTGAGGTGAAGACACCACAGTAAGTAGAAGTTAGGAAGTCAATGGGAGATACACAAGCTACTCTACATAGCTTGCATCTGACAAAGTGGGTTGCAACCCACGAAAGCTTATGCCCCCCAAAAATTGTTAGTCTTTAAGGTTCCACAGGACTTTCATTGTTTTTACATAGCTTGTGTATCTTCTGTCAACTGCTGTCAAATGTCCTGGTCAGTGTAGACCAGGACTTTGTGTTAGGGTTTTATCACCATACTATCTGAACATCTCCCACATAAAATCCATCAGAGTAGCAAAGTCCCTAACAGATTTCATGGAGTCTCTTTTGTCATTGGGGGGCCAAAACTCTGCTTGGAAGAGGGGAGATTTTTTTTATGTTGGTTATTTTGCAGGGAAAAGATTGATAGGGGTTTGAAAATAGAAGGGGTTGTGTATGTTGTGACTGTCCCTTCTGAGGGAAACCTTGTATCAAAGAGGAATGTTTTGCAAGGTTTCCTAAAGACAGCCAGAATCTAGATTCACTTGATCTCCTCTGGAAAATTATTTCATACTCAGATCCTGTCAAAAGAGAATGCTTTGTTTCCTGCTCTCCTATGCTTCACCATGGGCTCTGCAATTGCACTGTATCAATAGAATGCAAGTGTTCCAGTGGTTCACAGAAGACAATTTAGTCTTTGACATAGGTAGGGTTTGATCTATTGATTGCTTTGAAAATTAGGACGAATGCCTTAAACTGGCATTGGAACCTGACTGGATTCTAGTGGGAGGATTTGCATATGGGCCTGATGTGCTCACAGAGCCATAGAGAAGGTGGGCAGCCATATTTTCTACCAGCTAAACTGTGCAACCTGTTTAGTTGATCTTATTAGTGAATTATGCTGACAACGCTTGACAGCAAGCAATGCTTGGGGACCCTGGGCTGTGCAGTGAAGTCTGATTAGCAGTTTCACTAGGTGAAATGGCTCTGCTGGTCATGACTCCACCACATTTATCTCAGAGGAGCAAAAGACTAATTTTTGCTTTCTTTAATACAGTGACTTAGTACTGAAAGTAATGTTTGTGCTGCTGGCAGAGGGATTCAGTAGGGTTTGAATTGGCAAATTAAGCTGTTCCTGGCACAGAAGAAATAACTGCCTTTGAACTGCGGCCTGTAACTTGTAAACTTTTTTCTCCTTCTTAAAGTCCAATCTAACTGTGACTTGCACCACCCACAGTGTTTTGTGATACAGGGCATGAATGACTGGTCTAGAGCAAGCCAAGGTAAAGGAGTACAGCTGCTATACCCCTAGCTCTGCCATGCCAGCCAGAAGTTTGGGAGCCTCCACCACAGACCACCACATTCCCTGCTCTTCCTGCTCACCTGAGAGCAAAGAGCCCAGGATCAGCCCACAAACAGCTCAACAAAAGATCCAGCTTCATATCCAGAAAGAGGGAAAGGTAAGATGATCACCTTGGATGACACAGTCATCCACATATTTCTCAAATACTGAGACCTCTAAATATGTTGGTTCATGCTGGAATGCTCAGTGTTCACTTAGAGTGACATTTGCATAAATACTCCAGTGCTGACACTGTACCATAGCCATGTTTTAGCTACTTTAAAATTTCTGTGACAACATACTTCTGCACTTGATCAATTAGGAAATTGTGGTTCGCAGAGTTAATTCACTGGCTCTAAAACAGATCCTCTAGTTCACTAATCTGTTCCTTGAGGCATGAAGTTTTCACTTTCTCCTGTATGTGTGGTTATCTGGGATGTCTCGGATCTTTCAAATAAGTCTTAATGATTTCCCCTTCCGTCTCATTATCCAGTTGTGTGTTATCTAATTATGGCTCTAATATAGGGGCGACAATTCTTGCTGTTTTCCAGTTGGTAAAATCTGTTCCTAAGTGGGGTGGTTGTCTGTCTGTCAAGTGATTTTGAATGTCTGCCATAGCACCATTTGTTTATTTTGCCTATTTCTAGCTGTTTGTAAGTCCAGTAGTCATGTATTCAGAAACTGAAATATCACAAGGAGTGAAATCCTTGTTTTTCTATCCACTGGCATCTGTGATAGGGAAGCTAATCTTTCCACTGATATATTTCAAGATCTAGAGAGGATCCTAAATATGAAGTGGTAGTGCTATTTTTAAATTTCTTCAAGAGATTTTTCACTCTCTGCTACGAAGCAAGGAGAAAGATATAAATAGCTTTTGTTATATTGATTTTCTTTTTTCTAATTGAGTCTCTTGTTCAGTGGTAGACGAGAGAATCTGTTTCTGTGATTCTTTACGTTATCACAAGAAGGGCCAAACTGGAAAAAAAGGAATCGCATTCTTCCAATATCCACCCACAAAATAAGGTCCGCCTCTCTGACCTGCAAAATACAGCAGTAGGTTGCACAGTTATTCACAATACAGTTGGGTGGGTTGCGTGGTACCCTTCATTGGGGCTTTAATATGGCCATGGGTTTCACTGAACTGTTTAGGCATCACTCCTTACTCACTGGGGAAAAAGAATAAGTGATCGGATATAAGGCACCCCAGTTCATTAAGTGATTTCTATATTCCAAGACAAATACATGAAGGAGAATCCCACTTACATCACATTAGGCATAAAACCAATGCTCCCTTCCAGAGTCTTGGGGGACGCAGCCATTAATCCCTGAAATAAATGCTGCACTCATGCATAATACCAATGGCTATGTCTACATTGGGGAATTTATGTCGACTTAAATAAGTTGACTTTAATAAGTCGACTTTAAGTCGACTTTATTAAGTCGACTTAGAGAGTCCACACAGGATTCCTAAGTCAACTTAAAGTGGGCCTTACTAACTCGACTTAGAGAGTCTATACTAGACTCTCTAAATCGACTAGTTCAGTCCAGAGAGAGCCAGCTCTGCACGGGACTGGCTTTCCCCGGGTCAGCAAGCCCCTGAGAGGTCTGGGGGAGAAGGGAGCGTGGAGCTCCCTTCTGCCCCGGACCACTCGGCTCCCTTCTGCTCAGGAGTGATCCCAGCCAGGAGGAAGAGCTGGAGACCCGCGCTCCAGCTGCTGAGCAGCCGGCAGCTGGAGCGCGGGGCTTCCTTCTCCTCAGACCACACTCCAGCTGCCGGCTGCTGAGCAGCTGGAGCATGGGTCCTGGGGAGAAGGAAGCGCGGGGCTTCCTTCTCACCGGGACCGCTCAGGTCCTGGCAAGAACGGAACGTGGGGCTTCCTTCCCCCGGGCCCTAAGTCGACTAAGTTGACTTAACCTTCAAAGTCGACTTTATAGGACGTTTTATAAAGTCGACTTTGAATTTCCTTAAGTCGACTTAAGCAGCAGCTTAAGTCGACTTAAGGAAATGCCAGTGTGGATGCAGAGTAAATTAAGTCAACTTAAGCATGCTTAAGTCAACTTAATTTACTAGTGTAGATGCACCCAATGATTTTAGAAAAACCATGTATACCACCACCTTCCCCTTTCTCCTCAGCAATAGTACAGTGCACTAAAGCCCAGCTTTTTAAAGGCATTTAGGCATTCCTGTACTCAGCAATGCCTAATTGATTTAGGAGCCTAAATCCCTGAGCTATCGGCTCCAAAATCAGTTAGCTGCACCCAGGAAAACCAAACTCCTTTAAAGAGCTGGCTGGTCTTAAGTCCCAGATGGTTAATTATGTAGAGTAATATGATTTTACTTGGCCATGAGTCAACAGGACCCCAGTTTCAATCTTTTAGTCCCAGAATAGTGTACCACCTGCCACTTGTAGTGAGAGTTGATGCTTGGGTGAGGTGTGAACTCAGAGCCATGAGTCTTAAGCTCTGTTGTGTCTGTTGCTGTCGAGTCAGGGCTCTCTGCAGGGTCTATGTCTCTCTTTCTACCTGGACTATCTCCTTGGGCCTTCTCTACGTTCAGGCTGCAGTTGAACCTCCTCCCTCCAGCAGTCACAGCAGTAAAACTTATGCCTCCCCCATGTAGCTCTTCTCTTGAGCCCCTACTCTGTGCCAGCTGATTCTCTCCAAGACAATCTCTGTGACCACTTAGGCAGGTCTGAGATGCTTTTCTAGATTCCTGAATGCTGCAGTTAAACAGACCTAATCCCTGATGTAGACAGGAGAATTCTCCCTTAGCTCCTGCCTCTTTGGGGAGGTGGACTACTCATGTCAATGGGAGAACCCGTCCTATCAGAATAGGTAATATCTTCCCTTAAAACGCTGCAGAGGTGCCGCTGCAGCACTTCAGCATAGTCAAGTCCTAAGATTCTGGAGAACAAGACATTAGTTTCAGACAGACGGGGGTACTGACTACAATACCAGCTTTTTCCAAACTCTGGTATGCAAGATATTTTTACTTGGATACAGAGCCTAGCATGATGGTCCAGCCGGAATTGCCACTAAGTATTAGTGTGATATAAATGTCAAAAAAAGTAGTTATAAAAGGTAGTAATAATAAAGTTTATCTGTCAAATGCAAATAATTCTTCTCCAAAGTTTATCCATTGTGGGTTTTGATTTTGGTTTTTTTTCCCGCTAGGATTTCATAATCCTCCAACTGATTTTTTTGAAATGGCTACATATATCACAATGGGCTCAACTATCCAGAAAAAAAAGTCTTACATTTGTTTTGAGAGAGAGCAAATTTGATAAAGGACCATATGAGAAATAATAATAATAAAAAAATCCTACTTATTATAATATGCCTGTGCTGAAAGGTAAAAATATTATTGCCACAGAGGAGAGTTTAGACCTGTTTTCAAAATATGGTGGCTTTAATGAAAATAATTAGGTGAACTTTGCTTCCAGCTTTTTTTAGTATATTAAAGGAAGAACATGGAAATAAAGATATTAACATGTTATTAATGTTTATTGTTGAAATATGTGTATACAAAATACATTCCTTCATATATTATTTAACATTTAAATTGCAAAAATGTAGAGAAGTTTAATAAGTTGGCTGCATGTTTTCGTCTTAACATAATTTCCCACACATTTTAAATGAAGCTATAAAGAGTCACTACTTTTAGCAATATTTAAAATTGTCTTACATCTGAGGGAACCTAAATCATAGCACCCTGAAAATATTGAGTAACACAGCATTAAGACCAGTGACTGTTTCTGCCTTAATCAAAAAGTGATGCATTGAGAATTTAAGCAAAACTATGATGAAAAATCATAAAAGTGCCCAGTGTAGGAGGGAAAGGTGATTAATCATAAATCGGCAGCTGAAATTACTGTCTGTATATGGTAATCCATACCCGTCTGCTTCTGTTTTATTTCCCTTCAAGATATCCCAGGATATCTCTCAGGATTCAAAGCTCAGGCTCCAGCCCAAGTAGGAACATCTACACTTTTTCTATTTAGCCCTATAGCTCGAGTGGGTGGGTGTAGTGAGGGAGTGTGGCCCCCCTCGGAGATAGACAGCCTGGGCCCAGTTATACCTGGGTGGGCAGAGCTTTCCTGCCTGCCCCACCCGAGGGGCCAAGGACAGTTTGCTTTTCTGCCTACCCCGCCCAAGGGGCCAGGGACAGAGTTTCTTTGCCCGTCCACCTGCGGGGCATGAGGCAACCCCGCTTGCACATCTCCCTGAATCATCGGACAGAAGGACTAAGAGAGAGGCCAGGCACCTAGCCGTGGAGGGCCGGTCGCCTGGCTTACAGTGGGCCACTAATGCATTCCCAGAACACTGGACATCCAGTAATTCTGAGAACAATGTGAGCCCGCTCCCAACAGCGTGACTTTGTACACATAGAGGAAATCATTTTGAGCAGTGCACTGCCCTACACTGTCAGAGTGTCCAGTGAAGTTCACTCTTCAAAATGGTATCTTCCATGCCCGATACCAGACAAAAGCTTGTCCACTTTTACATGGGTACCAGACAGGCAAATGCCGGACTTAAAACCAGATGAGCTTAAGCGTGACGCACGAGACACTAAGTCAGTTGACCTGGGTTCTGAGAAACACTCTGGTGATATTTCTCTTTTAAAGCAGAGGGACCTAAGCCTAGCAAAATGTTTGTTTTGATGGCTCCTGCAATGGAAGAAGGAAAAAAGGACAGGAAATGAACCCAGTCTGACCCTACCTGTGAGGTGGATTTAATCTGGTGACTTCACTCCACTGTGCTAGTCTAGCTGGTTCTTACCCTGAGCCCATCAATGCTCCACCAGGACAGTGTGGTGGCAGATCTTGGTTGAGGGCTTCCTAGCATGTTTTTTTTGCCCGCTACAGAGCCCCTTTATATTTGTGAATTCCTCATGTTTGTGGGCTCTCCCTCATCTCCTCTGAGGCACTAGCCATGCTTGCAGTCGAAACCGATGCAAAACAGAAAGTGGCGCTTTTGGAAGTAAAAATGGAATCCTCCCATCACTGGCAACAGCTAGTATCTCTGGTGTTGATACTGCTGGAGACTGTGTCCCTCTGAGATGTGCTCAGCAAGACTGACATAAATCCAATTTCTATTGAAGAATGTCCATTTCCACTCCAAATATAGACTCAAGGTCCTTTCTTACAGCAATGAATGTGTTAAAGCCCTGTTAAAGTCTGATGCACTTTAGATGGGGGTCTGCACACTGATGTCATTACATTAGAGCAAGCTTCCTTAACGCCATTGGGGCCTTAGACTTCAGAGAGTGTGTCATGTCTTTCCGATTCCCAGAAAAGGGACATTTATATTCCTAAGCAGGCTATGTACAATGCTTTTCACTGAGTTCTGGTGACCTTAGCGGTCAATGCCCATAAATCCCATAGTCCCAATACTTACAGGACAGAGGTTATAAAAGATGCTTCTCCCCTCTGTTTCCCAAACCCCCACAAAATAAAACCAGTCTCTTCTTTACCTCTGCTCCTCCCCAAGGAGTGCAGGAATCTTTGTCTATCAGAATGCACATGTACAACTCAAATATATAAAGACTAACAAATTTCTTTGGTCATAAGATTTCGTGGGCTCCAACCCACTTCATTAGATGTACGAAGCACTTCATGTGTGTGACGAAGTGGGTTGGAGCCCACGAAAGCTTATGCTTGAAGAAATTTGTTAGTCTTTAAGGTGTCACAAGACTCTCGTTGTTTTTGCTGTATGCAGACTAACACAGCTACCCCTCTCTGGATATTGCTTTGGAAGGTAAGTGATTACCCCCACACCTTGCTGAGACCTACACTTTCCAAAGTAAGCCAAGACAATGGGTTTGGAATAGACCATCTGGTGAAAGGTGCTTAAAGTTCAGAACTATGCATTGAAAAAAACCACTGGTTTGAGCTCCAGGAAGGAGCTTAAATAGGAGGCTGTGCAGAACCAATCTGTTTGATAGCTTGATTAGGCTGGTATAATGTCTGAACACAGACATTGCCCAACCTTCCCCTCCAATGAACCCTCACTTGTAGAGCTAAAGCAACAACTCTGCTTGTCAAGTAAGGAACCACCTCTACATTAGAATCTGCCAGATGGGGATATGGATAAACCTGACAGCCCCAACATACCTCTGGCCCTGAGTGTTTATGAGACTGAGTCATGTCCCCAAATCATGATGACTTCAACATTGCAGGGCTATATTCCGGTCTGTTAAACAGGAGAATCTAAATGTAATTCCTCTGAGCCCTGTGCCCTAACTGGGGCTTAAAGGCAAGGCATTAGTGTTGCTGGGAGCTTAAACACCATCTCTCAGCCCCTTAGCCAATGCCTATATTATCAGACTATGCCTTAAATGGCTTCCAGCATGCCCAAGTCTGTCATTAAATACCTGTTCTGCTCAAGCACAGTCAGTCCCATGAAGAATTCTTCCTGTCAGCTAGGTGTTCCATGGACCCATGGACTGAATAAGATGTGAGTGCAGTCACTTGCTGGATGAATTTAACCCTCATTCCAAATTCCTGAATGAGGAAAATGGCTCAGTTTTGGAATTTCTTGCAAATCTGCCCTCATTATTTCCATATCTCTCCATTTTTGCCCTCAGGTGGGCAGGAGGAGTGCAGATCAGGTATGAGATGAACAAAGATGAAGTCCTAGTAGCCCCCTCCTCCCCCCCCCGCCAGTGAGCCCTACTTTTGAAATACACACACTGATTTTTGAACAGAGGCTTGGCTGTCTCCTTTGTTCTCCCTGACAGGAACTGGAATGCATGTAAGTCACTCCAGCAACAGTAGAGTCAAGGGCACGATGCCAGGGCTCACCCACCACGCTGGGGAGGAGAGATTTCCCTTCCTAGCATGGGGCACAGCAATGCTTCTTAGGGAGAGGAAGCAATGATTCCACTTGCAGGGACTACTTAATCTGACTGTAGCATGGCATCAGGTAATCGCCCTCTCTGGACCACAAAGGACTCAGAGCCTCAAGCCTAACATCATCAGTGGTTTATTTACAGTGTACAGTAGAACCTCCCACCACCAAAAAACACCTCGCCTATGCTAACCATCACAGTGGCGGCTCAGAATCCAGAGAGGCGGCTGACATTTCTACACTTCCTCCCCCCTCCCCAGTTCATTTCCCCTTGGCTTATAAACCCTGTTGGGTCATCAGGACAACTGCAGCTCCTAGCCTATTTAAACCCTCAGGAGGATCCTCAGCCTGTACTTATGCACAGCTGCCTCCCCTCAGGCAATCAAGCTCCAGCCCAGCTACCTGCTCAGTTGCCCCTGAGCTAGCTAAGCTAGTGTGGGAGGGGGCTATCCAGGAGTTCACTCCCCAGCGTCCTGTCACAGTGACTAAGGTGCCCCAAACAGACTCTTCTATCTAGATGTGTTTAACAGTTATCACTACCAGACAAAAGTGCATGCAGCCTTCATTTCACTGCCAAGCATGTGCCTGGGCTCAAGATCAGCATAGCTCTTGATTGCAGATCAAATGATTCGGAGCACTAGAAGCAGAGGCTAAGGATGTGCAGAACAGGTTCTGGCAGACTTGCAGAGTCTTGGTTACGAGAACCAGTGTCCAAAGGCAAGGGAGCACTTGCACTGCATACCTTTTAATTTACAGAACTGGATCTGAGGAATCTCAGGGGGGCTGAGGGTCTACCCAGAATCTGACCTGTACCAGAACTCCAAATATAGCAGTTCATGGTCTTGCTATAACTAATCAGTCATTTGAAAGGGGGTTTTCTCTGAGGTCATTTGGACCTCTATTGAAGATTCATGACCCACAGGATGCGGGAGGATAGAGCCCAGACTGCTGGTACATGGAGCAGTGTCAGGAAACCATGATCCTTGCAAGTTCTTGTGGTTCTTCCTCAGGTTTACGCTTCAGGGGATGAAGTCTCACTCTTCAAGGAAGCCTTTCTGTTGGCTTTATTTGGTGCTTTCCAGATTAGTGAGTTGTTCCTTTCAGTCTAAAACAGAGGCGGCGTTTGGGGTAGGTGAAGGAGGCAGATGCCTAAGGCCCCAAGCAGTAAGGGGCCCCATCCTGCTTTGCCTACCCCAAAAGCCACATCTGTCTTGGTCAGCAGCATGAGGAGGAGCTGGGCTCAGGGCCAGGGCCAAGAGGTGGGGAGCTGGGGCAGGAGGGAGGGCAGTGTGTCAAGGGGGGGCTGGGAGTGGGGGGAAGGGGGCCACAGAGAGGGGCCCCCGTGGGTCTATGGAGGGCCCCACAATGGGCCTTCGCCTAGGGTCCCCAAGAGCCAAAGGCCGCCTCTGGTCTAAAAAGAGTGTGTGGAGTAGGTTCTCAAACGACAGGATATTCAATGGGAAGGTGACTCTCTACAGCTGAAGGCCTGCAGATCAAAAACCAATCAAACTGAGGGCAGTGAGGTTGTTGGTCTGCACTGCTCTGGTGAGGGGGACCTGTGACCTGTAAAGGCACATGTGGCTCAAACACCCATTGAGGCACCCCTGTTCCTGTATGAGGGACTGATCCTTCCTAACCAAATTCCAGTTTGTGGGAGTGTTTAGGAAACAGCTCCATTCTTG
This sequence comes from Pelusios castaneus, assembly GCA_007922175.1. NCBI lineage: Eukaryota > Metazoa > Chordata > Testudines > Pelomedusidae > Pelusios > Pelusios castaneus. The sequence goes on from ML685801.1 coordinate 504,113, forward strand.
GGCTTGCTGGCAGGATACTGTGGCTCCCGCTTGTTTTGTATAGAGGACACCATAGCAGATAGGCAGTTGGGTCTGGGGGCAAAGGAACAGTTATCAGCCAGAAATGCAACTGAGCTTTAATCTAGAAGACAGAGTACATGTCTCTGACATAGTATGATCTTGGTATTCCAAAACTCTAGGGCTATGTCTACACTTACAAAAGCTAGTTCGAATTAGTTAATTCGAACTAACTAATTCAAACTAATTTTAGCTAGTTCAAATTAACTTAATTCGAACTAGCATGGCCCCACTAGAATGCTAGTTCGAACTAGCCATGTCCATGCAGGGCACTTGCTTAGTTCGAATTAGTCAGTTGCATGAAGGTCAATCTACTGATTAGTTTGAACTAAGCAGTTAGTTCAAACTAATATGGCCACATTGACTTAATTTGAATTAACTATTTCAAATTAAGTGTTAATTTGAACTAAGCAATCGCATTTATTAGTTCGAATTAAGGAAGCCCTTAATTCAAACTAATAAAAGCCTAGTATGGCCAAGACTTAAGTTAGTTCAAATTAAGCTTCCTTAATTCGAACTAACTTGCAAGTGTAGACATAGCCTATAAGTCTGCCTGGAACTGTTCTGATTCTTCCTCGTCCTCTGCTTCTAGTGGTCTGAATCTCTTGATTTTAGTATTGAGGTGGCTGAATTTCTAAACAACCCATGCAGTGTGGAGTGGAAACAGCCAAACTGATACCAGTAACTCCTTGTGGCAAGTACCCAGTGCAGGAGCTTGCTGATTTAGGCCCCAGACCCAAAAAAGTAACACAATGCCCTCATCTCATAAGAGAATGTGTCTTGAGTTTAATCCCAGAGGGCTAATGCAGACCAGGGACTGTGGTATTTGCCTAGGGAAACTGCCCCACCAATGTGCCTAACAGCTCATCTCAATTCCTGAAAGATGGAGGGTTACTAGTAGGCCAGTGGATGCTTCCAGAGACCCTTCTAGTGTGGTGATTAGTTTCCTCTGTGTGGGAGCCCCACCCTAAGATTTGGAAAATGTTGAATGGAATGTGAGTGACTGTCCCCTGACAGGACCCTTGTTTGAAATTTCACTAAAAGTCGCAGCTGATTAAAACCCATACCACACATCTGCCTTCTCCTAGGCAGCAAGCACGTCAGTAGATGCACCCATAGTTGTGGTGAGTGCTGGATTACTTGCAGAATGTTTAATCCAGCTCTGAGCAAGAGCTTAAAGAGATTTAAGAACTGCCTTTTGAATTCATTTTGAATGGATGATGATTGCAATAAAAATATTCTTTTACCACCACAATAGAGTTGAGGGCAACTGCACGATGTTTCTAGAGGAATTCTGAGTACATCATTAATTCTAACTTTAAAAAAAAAGTGGATTTTTTTTAATAGCATCAGACTTAAGAAAACAAGACTTTTGAGGGGGACTGTACGTATACATACCTGATCCTTTACCTCTAGAATCTATGGAGTTTTTCCATTGACTTCAATGGCATTGAGGGTAGGCTCTAACCCCCTCAACTTGCTACAGGGATTGGGCAGATCAATATCCTAAAGAGACACTAAGTCAGAATTCCAAGATTCAAATCAAACTAGACCCACAAGAAGACTCTCGTCCTAATCTCAAACCTGATATTTCAGTATCACAGGCACACAGGGCAAAATTTACCTCTCTGATTCACACTGTAGTTCTTTTATATATTTCAAATGAAATACTGCCCATGGCAAGAGTATAGAATATTCTAATACACTGCAGGCAACAAAAAGTTTGACTTTAAACGTGAATTGAGGCATATCATCTCAGCATCTACTCTTACTCCAGATATGTGGCCACTGCCAGTAGTCTTCATTCAAAGTTTGAAAAAGTCACCCTGCTAAAATGCATGCCAACACACTGAGGTGGGGGTACTGTAAATTACTTGCATGTCTTTTTCTTTTTTGTGTACAGAGCCTAACACATCTGTATGATAAAATATAATCCAATACCCAACCCAGGGAAGGGATGGTCATGATGAACAAACATTGTGAAACTCAAAACTTCTTTTCAGATGCATGCTAGGAATTGTGTTCTGGTAGTCAGATTGGAAGAACTGTGATAATATGTCAAAGGTTTAGGTACACAGTAGGAGGAGTTGGGATGGTTCTCTGTTTATCTGAAGTGGCTTTACCCATACCTAATTATGGCAATGCTTGTGCTTTTTTGTCATTCGGTTCTGGTGACAGAACTATATGAGGATAATGGAAACATTTTAGGAAATGTCTTGAAAAATTAGCAATTATTTCCATTGTTCTTTTTCCTTTTGCTCTAAAAATCCCGAGGCATCTTCATTACAAGATGATAACCATTTTGCTAAAAACCCTGTCTATAGTTTAGTCTTTATTATCATGTGTGCCTTTCCATATATGTGTAGAGGAGAAAGACTAATGACCTTTATAAAAGGAAATGGACATTTGAAAATGAAGAGGTAGATGACGAAATATCTAGGAAAACACTGGGACACATTAGAAGAGAATCAAAGAAGGATAGAAGATTAGGGCTGGAAGGGACCTCAGGAGGTCATCTTGTCCACCCCCTTGCTCAAAGCAGGACCAACCCCAACTAAATATTCTTAGGAAGTCCCCTGATCTTTAATACATGATACATGGTGTGCTCACTGCACAGAAGTTAGGGTTACATGGTATGGTTTTAATGAGGCTGCAAAGTTAGTCAAATTATATCCAAGGCCAGAAGGGGACATGTGAATGCAATCACCCACACCCCACTGACCCTTTGCCAACTCTGAGGGCTCCCATCGGATGGGACAGGTCTCTGGGGACCCTTATTCACTCATTAGCATTCCTCTCCCTTTGGGGGGTTGAGGCAAGAGGGGACTTCTACCCCCAGAAAACGTTGCTGTCAAGCATATTGGCAGGGTAGTAACCTGAGAATAGTACCCCAAGATCTGGTTCACATTTGCTCCTAGAGATTCGACACAATACTCCCATCTCATAAGGAGATGCCCTCAGGATGCCCCTATGTGGCTGATTTAGGCTCTAGAGCCAAAAGATAAGTAAGTTCCAGCGCTGGACAACTGTGATAAGGTGGCATCAGAATCAGCTTGGCTGAATCCACAGCACTCTGCACCAGCTACCTAGAAGTTTGGCTAATCCAATAAATAGATCATCCAGAAACAAAGTGGCATCCATATCAGACAAGTGCACTCCATCCTCTTAATAAAGCTCTCTGGGCTGATAAATAAGCTACCTTGGGACTGGTGCCATGTAGATAATTTCTAGCTGGGCTTCTTCCTGGCTCTATTGACCCTTTATTTTGTGGGTGGACTACAGTTCACCAATGCTTGGGAGCTAGTATTTCCACCATACTTTGCTCACCAGCAAGCCAGTATTCTGCTTAGCCTTCCAAATCAGTTGGAGCATGAAGCACATTCCCAGGTTGTTTCCAGGTAATATATGGAGCCATCTCATAATGTAGAGAACAATGAATTCTGACATGTTCTTATGGGACAATTCCCCCACCCCCATCTCTTGTACCAAGGCAAAAAAAAAGCCGCACCACATCCAGCTTGAGGCCCAGCTGTAAGCCCTATGCTGAATTAGATACTGTTTATAAACTCATTGCACAATGCTGTGCCCACAAATACATACACTCCCTGCCACACCCTTCTCCACTGCAGGTGTGCTTTGATACATTCTGTATGAAAGACATGGAGAAGGAAACAGACATGGTAGACATATGGTACTAATGCCCACAGGCAGCCACATGTAGTATTTTAGTCCCTGGTTGACCACCGCCCTATAGCCTGGACATCTGCTGAACCCAGACCCAACTAGAAAGCTGCTCCTGCAATCTTATATAGAATGAGTGGGAGCCATAGTTATCTATGGCATGCCCAAGAATGACAGCCCCTTCCTAAACACTCCTACCACTAGAATTATGTTTGGAGGTAACAGTCCCCTCTACAGGAAGAGGAGTCTCTCGCCAGGTGGTTGAGTCACCTGGGCCAATACAGAATACAAGTCTCCCTCACCAGAGCAATTCAGAGTAACATCCCCATCGACCCTAACTTGATTGGTTTTCAGACTGAGGATCTCCAATTTTGCAGATTCACCTTCCCACTGCACATTCCCTAGTTTGAAAGCCCACCCCAAAGAGTCTCCATTGGCTGAAAGAAACCATTTACTAATCCAGAAGATCCCAAACAAAACCCAATAAAAAGGCTGTCTTGAAGATTGTAGCTGCAGTCCCTGAACCATAGACCTGAGGAAGAACCTCAACTAGTTATTTTAGGACTGGCTTCCTGACATTGCACCACATCCCGGCAGCCCAAGTTTTACTCTCCTGCATCACATGGATCATGAATCCCCAATAGATATCTAGATGATCTGCAAACCTTTAGTGAAAGACAACTCATGATAACTGGTTAGCTATAGAAAGACTATGAACTGCCATACATGGGGTTTTGGTATATGCCCTGGTGTAGGTATATTCTGCTAAGACCTAGAATATAAAGAGGGGAAGAGTGAGGTGCTGAAGAACAGTGCTGATGTTATTTCTTCAGTACCCCTCTTTTTATATTCCCCTCTTTATACCATTCAGTTCCTCTCTTTATATTTTGGGTAAATCCAGAATATAAATAGGGGAAGAGTGAGGTGCTGAATAGAAGTCCTGGTGCTGTTTCTTCAGTTTTCAGAATGGGAGACAGGAAAGGGAGCAGAGTAAGGAACTGTTTTAAGTGGGCTATAGACAGGGAGAGGGCCAGAGGGAGTCTATGAATGAATGACCATGTGAGTGGATTGGATGAATGGATTCAAATGGGTAGGATTATTTATCATGAATGGGTACAAGCATGCGTACAGGTGAGATAGTGCATACGTGTGAGTGGGTGTATATGTGAGTAGGTCAGACACTAGTCAGTGGCTGTATGTGGTTCATGTATGAGGCTGAGCGGTTAAATGCACAAGTAGGCATGGTGCTTGTAGATGAGTGCAGCCTTCAGTGTGTGTGTTTATGTGAGTGGATCTGCAAATTGGGGGTATTTTTAATCTATTTATTATAATACTTTGAAAGCTGCAAATGTATATAAAAATCATGACTGTTTGCCCCTACTGTTCCTATATCATTTTCCTTCTTAGGCTCCAGTCATGCTGAGTCTGCAAGAGTGCTAAAAAAACTGACTCCTGAATTCACAGTTGGTAGATTAGGAAATGATCTGACTTTTTGAGCACTGACCAGTTCCTTTGACTTTAGTGAGCTTCAGATCGAGCCCATAATGAGTATAGCACAATGGGAGGAAGGAGTCATGAGCGTGGAAGAAAGATGGAGAATCCTAAAATGTCTTAATTAAGGCATAAGAGTCCACTGAATCTCAGAAAGAAGACTGTAAGGAACAATAAGTTGCCAAAGTAATTGTAGAGAGTGACTGCTCAAAGATGTGAGTGAAAGTGTCTGGACAATAATTAATTGAGCTTCAAAACATCCCTGTGAGGTAAGTAAGTATTATTAAACAAGAATATATAGAATTAATTAAAGTTTTCTGGGAAAAGGGCAGAAAAAGCAGAACGAATTAATGCTAGCCAAAGGGGTTAAGGAGGATAAGACTTTTATTGATAGAATCAAGAGAGAAAGATATAATAGAGGGAAAGTATGGCCATTAATAATGAGGCTGTTATTGGAGCCGACTGCCAGTGTCTCCAGAAGGGAAAAATGCCAGACTCTGAAAGGAGAAGTTGTTAGACCCGTGCTCAAGAAAACATCTCTTTATGCTGGCAAAGGCTGTAGGAATAGAATCATAGAATCATAGGCTATGTCTACACTGGCAAGCTAGTTCGAATTAAGGAAGCTTAATTCAAACTACTTAAAGCCATGGCTACACTAGGCTTTAATTAGTTCGAATTAAGGGCTTCCTTAATTCGGACTAATAAATTCGAATATGCTATTCGAACTAAGGGTTCATTCGAACTAGTTAGTTCAAATTAACCAATGTGGCCATGTTAGTTCGAACTAATTGCTTAGTTCGAACTAACCGGCCATTGAACTCAATGCAATTCATTAATTCGAACTAAGCAAGTGCCATTCATGGCACTTGCTTAGTTCAAACTAAATTTTTCTAGTTCTAATTAAGTTAATTCAAACTAACTAAAATTAGTTAATCAACTCATCACAGAGTTCTCTGCTAAGCCACACTGGGCGCCTGCCATGTTTGCTGTTCTTTTTGCACATTGGAATGATATCTTCCTGTGCCTTTAACAGGGTTTCTTTAAAATACAACCAGCTCTCCTGGGCACCTTTGCCTTCAGATCAGCCTCCCAAGGGATCCTGCCCATCAGTTCCCTAAGGGAGCCAAAATCTCATTAATCTCATTCCAAGTCTCCTTTTTGAGGGAGGGTGCCAGCTGGGATACCTAACCACTATGGTACCACAACTGCTGTTGGCAATGTGAATCCTTTACCACAAAAATATAGCTCATTTATTCAGGGGAAAAAACTGTCAAGAAGTCTGATCTAGAGCCACAGAACTCACTAAGGTTATGTCTATACTACAAAAGTTGTCAACTGTGTTCAGTCGACTTAAACTCGACCTTATTAAGTCGACATAGAGTCTCCACTACACTCTTAACTCAACTGGCAAGTCGACCGAGAACCGCGGCTAGGGGAGCTGCAGCTCCCGGGGACAAGGGGAGTCCCGGATCCCTGGCAAGCAGGGAGCCGCGGCTCCACCTGGGCACAAGGGAGCCGTGCATGGCTCCCTGCTTCCAAGGGAGCCGGGACTCCCAGGGAGAAGGGAGTTCTGTGGGGCTCCCCGGCTGGGGCTGCAGCAGTGAGGGAATCCCCTGCCACCCCATGCTAGGGCTCCAGCAGCAAGGGATTCCCCCACCGCCCCAGGCTGCAGCAGCGAGGGATTCCCCCGCCGCCTTGGCTGTGGCTGCAGCCGTGCGGTTGGAGCCCCGGCTGGGGCGGTGGGGGAATCCTTCGCTACTGGAGCCCCAGCTGGGGTGGCGGGGGTTTCCCTCACTGCTGCAGCCCGGGCCGGGGAGCCCCACGCGGCGCCTTTCTTCCCAGGACCTAGCCCGTATCCTGTTTTCTGACAGTGGACAAGTGCCAAATTCCGACCTCCCCTAATAAAAAGTACCTAGCACAGCATAGCATAATAAAAATTAAAACAATATTTAAAAAATCCAGGTGCGCTTTTCCCCTAGTGAAAGGAAGGGAAAAACTAACACAACAGGCATTAATCATATCTCTTCAGACATTATTGGAAGACACTCAGGTACAATTGCAATAGATATGGTTTAAAAGACTTAATAAATGGAACAGTGGACCTAACTCAGCAAATGTCTTCTCTGATATTATTTCAGTGGTTCACTGGAATAAATTTTTCCTCTATATACACCCAATGCAGCTCCGATTGACATAAATGAGAGTCATGCTTGCATATATGAAGATAGAATCTTGCTCTATGTGAGGTTACATAGATTTAAAAAAATGCTTATATATTTCAGGCTCTATGGGTGCATCTACACTTACAAATTAAGTCAATTTAAGCCTGCTTAAATCCATTTAATTTAATCTGCGTCTACACTACAATTTCCTTAAGTCGACTTAAGCAGCTGCTTAAATTGACTTAAGGAAATGTAAAGTCGACTTTATTAAACCTAGTTTAAAGTCAACTTTACTGGCTAAATTGACTTTATTAAGTCGACTTAGCCATTGTGGACACTGATTAGCCCTAAATCAACTTTAAGTCGACTTAAAGAGCCCCAGGGCTCCCCCACTGCCCTCCCTGCCAGAGTAGCTGGCACAGGCAGAGCCTGGCATGCCCCCCACTGGGCAGAACAGAGCCTTGCCCACCCTGCTCCTATGCGCTGCCTCTGTCCCTGTCCTGCTCAGCCTCCATTGTACCAGGGGGCAAATTCTGAGCCCCCTGGCACTTTGGAAGGGGTGCCCCCCTCCCACCATGGACCAGTCCCAGGTCCACTTAGCCCCTAGAAGTCGACTTAGGTGTCCAGTATGGACGCTCTAAGTCAATTTGGCAAGGTCCCCTTGAAGTCAACTTAATTTTGTAGTGTAGACATGCTAAGTCAACTTAACAAAGTCGGCTTAAAGTCAACTTTGTTAAGTTGACTTAACAAAGTCGACTTATTTGGCCAAGTGTAGACATAGCTTAAAGGCTCTACCAAGTTTTGGTTTTCTTCAAGGTTTCTTTATAATTTAATTATCTGCGATCAGAAATATAGAATAGCGGAAATACATTACCTTTATTTCCAGAAATCTGTGTTTATATCTAAAGAGAATTTGTCCAATCTAGTTCACGCTTAGTGAAAAGTTTGGAACAATGAGACTGGTTGAAAAACTAAAAACAAACAAACAAAAAAGTTTGAAAGTTTCCTTTTTTAAAAAAAAAGTTTGCCAAAACAGTAAAATTTTCATGCAAGATCAATATTTTTAAAGAACATTTCCTGCAAATAAATTGGCAACTTGGCACTAGAGCTATCAAAAATGGAACTTTTTCATTAAAAAATTGAAAAATCCCTTTTTGTCAAAATATGAATAAGACATGTCATCAAAACATCAAAGGTCAGAGTTTTGACCCATTCTGAGTATTACAATTGGCAAGTTCCTGCTTGACTGCTGCTGCTATGCTCTCCACCCCCTTTTCAAGCTGATGTAATTTTTTCTTCCCCAAACTATTCTATCAGTTATGTAACAGATGATAGGGAGCACACACTGTTCTTTTTAATATCATATGGTATGTCTACACTTGAAAAGTTAAATTGACTCTGTTAATGTCGATTTAACTAGGTCGACTTAAAGTCAATCTTTTTATGTTGACTTAACAAGTCGACTTAACTTTTCAAGTGTAGACAGAGGGGAGAGCCATGGCTACACTAGGCTTTAGTTAGTTCAAATTAAGGGCTTCCTTAATTCAAACTAATAAATTCGAATAGGGCTTCAGAAGTAAGGAGTTAATTCAAACTAACTAGTTCGAATTAACCAATGTGGCCATGTTAGTTCGAACTAATTTCTTAGTTCTAACTAACCGGCCATTGAAGTGAATGGGGATCTCTAATTCGAATTAATTTAGTTCGAATTAACGTTTCCAATGTGGCCATACTAGTTCGAATTAAGCTAATTCAAACTAACTAATTTGAACTAATTTTAGTAAGTGTAGACATAGCCCAGGACATCCAGCCCACAGCTAGGCCACCCTGTTATATACATATCTATATGTAAAACCAAAGAACTGCCTGGATGTTATCTGTAGCCCAGCAAAACAGTCAGCACTACAATAAACATGTTCAAATTTATGGCCCTCTGAAGAGTCAAATGTGCAATTATCTACTTCCAACTGCTGCTTTTGTTGCCACAGGGAAATGAAGAGGAAGGGGTGCAGGCAGAAAAAGTAGACAAAGTATTTTCCATCCCAGAAGGCAATGTGTCTGAATTAACTACAAGGGGCAAGCAAGTGAAGCCACAGTGGCCTGAGGCAGTTCAACAAGTCAATATATAAGAGAAAGTAGAAGAGACAACTTTAGGTCAATTTGGACATCTCTAAATTAATGAACTTCTCGAGATCCATGAAAGAATGCTCTCTGCTCTTTTTGAAATACGGTTCAAGCCAATTTTCCAATACAACAGCTTTGCTATATATTTTAAATATTTTGTAAATCTCGAGAAGCCTTAAGAGTAAGGAGTCCAGCAGGAAAATTTGACTATCTTTGCACAGGGCAATAAGGTATGTTTATATTCACCAGGGCTGGAGGTGCCATGTTTTACATGCAGCCAGGGCTGGATTATTGCAGGGATTTTAGGGGCTTACAAGCCCTGGCCGAAAAGGGGCCCCTGGGATCCAGTCCCTAAAAGCCCTAAAATAATCCGACACCCACCTGGCTCAGTGCCAGCAGGGCAGGAGGGCTGAGAGTGTTCCTACCCTGCTGGTGTTGTGGGGGGATGGGGAAAGTGGGGCCCTGGCTGCTCTGCCCCTATGCTGGCTGGCCTGGCCCAAGGGGTGGGAAGGGCCAACCCCTGTTCACTTTGCCCGTGGGGGCGGGGCCAGCTCGCTTATGATGCAGCCTCCACCGTGGCCTGCGTTGGAGGCCCCCACACTGTGTGCCAGCCAGCCCCATCACCTGCCAGGCAGACTGGCCAGAGTGGGGCCGGGGTGGGAGTGCTCTCTGGCCCCAGTCCTCCCTGCCCTGCCTCCAGCAACAGGGAGACCCTGTGGTCAGGAGGGGCAGGTGGAGGGCCACGGTGGGGGGAGGGCAACCCAGGCCCCCAGGCTGGTTAATCTGATCCTACATGCATCCAGGAAAAAATTGGGAGGAAGGTGATATTAAGACCCCTTTACACCTTCTCCCTGCCCACCACCAGTTTTAGGACAGCTCTACTCTACACTTATTGTTCCCTGATCCAAAACACCATTCCAGAGCACAGTACATACCTATACATTGGTTGCTGCATCGTCTAGGAGCTCTTACAGTTACCCATGTTACCTGGTGTTCTCCCATGCTGGTGCTTGATAACACCTATGCTCTTGGTACTTTGTGCTGCCATAGTGACCCAAAATAGTCAGAGAGGAAACAAGATATCTCCCTACATGCACTCTCCTAGTATATCCTGAGGAGACTGGTAGGAGATTAATATTAAGCTACATGTTCAGCCCTCAGGGAAGATGACTGCTGTAGTTAGTGAGTCTGCTGAAGAGTTGGGCACTTGTCCTGTAGTCTATTTGGAGTACAGATTAGTTTAGCCCTGGATTTTAACATAATATGGTCACGCTGAAGACACAAAATATATTATGCCTATTAAGTAATATGAAAAATACCAACTATAAATCAGCCACATAAACTGTCAGTAATTTGAACCCTGGCACATGAATTATGAAGACGTTTCCCTGTTCCACTTCAGTTTTTAAAGTATTTTTTCTTAATTTCATAATGACTATATTCTATCTGCAACTGTTTTGATACATGTAGTACGAAGTCCTGCATCAAATAACACATGGTGCAGGGCATTGCATCTGGCACCAAGGGATGAACTATTAGTCTGTTTTTAAAGTGTTTTAATTTCTTTTTTTATGAATTCAAATCAGAATTTATTTGATGCACTGCCCTTAGGTCGACTTAACAAAGTGGACTTAAGCGTCCACACTGTGCTTAGGTCGACCTAAAGAAGGGTTAGGGTGACCTAAGGAGAGTTAAGTCGACCTACCCGGTGGTTCTTATTAAGTCAACTTAAGCTTTCATTAAGTCAACTTCATAAAAGCCTGGTGTGGATGGGGACAAAGTTAGGTTGACTTAAGCCTCCTTAAATTGACCTAACTTGCAAGTGTAGACATAGCCTAAGAGTCTAAAGTAAGTGGAAACATTACCATTTTGTCTATTTACAGAAAGGATCTGATCCAATTCCCATTGAAATAGATGACAGAGCACTATTCACTTCAGGAGAGTCTGGATCAGGCCTCAAATGAGAAACTTGTGCTCCCGTAAAATACATAGTGGGGGGGGGGGCGGGGAGTAGGACTTTTTTGGAAGTTTGTTTTTGTTGTTCGTTTTCATTGGGGGGGGAGGGAGGTTCCATTTTTAAAATGTTACCATTTAAAACAAGAATGGGTGGGGCTAGCAGTGCAGTATGGATGCATTCTAATCCAGCTCTGATATTCCCATGGGACCATATTGAGGACCCTTAAGAGAAATAAATGTTCACCAGTGATGGTCAAGGGCCTGCCTTCATTGTACATACTGAAAGTAGAAAAAGAGAGTGAAACATAGCATGCTCTTCTTGACACACTGGACTCATGCAATAACATGGAGATATAATTTGACCTTGAAGAATGGACTCTTTTGATACTGTCACCCAACACTGTCACCCAACAGTTATGTCTGTAGAGCAATCCCACTGCTGCTCAGACAGACATACTTGTGTTAGATTTAGCATTTCTAAAAATATAGTTGTTGGGATATGGGGATGTGAGCTTCAGGAATGTGACTACTCAGAATTCCAGGCAGGCTTGTACAGTCACTGAGGCCACATCTACACTGCTACTTTTGGGCATTGCTACACTGCTACCACTGCTATGGTGGATAAAACAAGTATGGGTATGTCTACCTGAACACCTTGGATTACAGTATAGCTATACCCACAGTGTAAGGAGCCTGTTAGGCCAGCTCAGTGGCTTTGAAGAGAGACCCAGATTAAAGGGAAGACTCAGCTGCCCTCAAAAGTGAGAATTACATAAAATGGGAACTGGATTCAGTAGCTTTGAATAGAAAGTCACCCTGGTTTAGGGGAAGACTTATTACACAGGAAGAGGGAAGAACATTGACTGGAAGAAGAGTTCAGTAACTGTAAAGAGATTCTGTCTTTTAGACATTTGTATCATAGACTCATGAATGATTGGGGTTGGAAGGGAATTCAGGAAGTCCTCTATTACGACCCCCTGCTAAAGCAGGAGCCCCCCTGCCCACACACCTGTAGTCCTGTAATTTTTTACTAGTCTACTAAAAGTGTAATAGACATCTTTGAAAAAGTTTATTCTTCAATTATTTTTTTTTAAAAAACAATGACAGAATCCATAAAGCAAAGCACAGCAGAACATTTTCTACATGTACATGCCTGTGGTTCATATCCAGGTTCCTCCTTCGAAGCTTTTTTGAGGTACAGGGGCTGAGTGGCTAAGGCAGTTGACTGTAAGCCAGAAGGGCTATGTCTACACTAGGTAATTTAAATCGACTTAGAGTGTCCACACTGAAAATTAAAGTCGACTTAAAGGGGAACTTACAAATTCGACCTAGAGCATCCACACTGGATGCTCTAGGTCGACTTTGTGGGGCTAGGGGGACCTAGGTCAGGTCCACTGGGGCAGGGTGGCACCCCTTGCCCAATGCCAGGGGGCTCAACCTTTGTCCCATTGTACCTAGGTACAATGGGGCAAAGGGGGACAGGGACCCTGGCAGGGCATAGGGGCAGGGTGGGCAGGGCTCTGCCCTGCCCTGTGGGGGGGCATGCCAGGCTCCCCCTGTGCCCCCCCCAGCAGGGAGGGCATTGGTGTAGCCCTGAGGTAGCCCTAAGTTGACTTAGGGCTACCCCACAGCTACACTGGCTTAAGTCGACTCTAGGGAGTCGACCTAATCCTTAGGTCTAGTGGAAAGGAGGTTTAATAAAGTCGACTTAATTTTAATTAAGTCGACTTTATTTTCCTTAAGTCGACTTAAGCAAGCTGCTTAAGTCGACTTAAGGAAACTGTAGTGTAGACGCAGGGTAAATTAAGTCGACTTAAGCAAGCTTAAGTCGACTTAATTCACCAGTGTAGACGCAGCCAAGGTTGGAGATTGGCATCTCACTTGATCTGACACTGAAAGGCCATCTCCTGCTCACCCAGCTGCAAAATGGGTACCTAATCCATGGGGTTAGGGCAGTCAAAGGCAGCTGGACCTGACACTGGCCTCATCACTCCCTTGTGTACTGTTGGCTATGAGAATGATGTAGCTTAACTGCAGCAGCCCAATCAGCCATTGGCTCACAGGAACTTTGATGTGTCTGTGAATAGGTCCCAGGTGCACCAAATAAAGAAATGGCCGAACAATTCATAACAAATAATTTATTCTATGAATAGAGCCTCTTTTCTGCTTACAAATTGTCTAAGAACAGACTGTATGAAATCTGTAGTTGTTTGACAGTTGTGCAAAATAAATTTCAGCTTAATTATTTCAAACTGTTTGCTGTGAATATTCATTTGGGAATTCAGTATTCTCAAATCAATTTTGATCAGTATGACCAGTTACCTAATTAGGTGCTCAGATGCCATGATGATAATTATTGTTTCTTATCCCTCACTGGATGACCTAATATGAATATTAGAAACAGCATCTAAGGAAATCATTGTTCCATGGAGAGAGGGCAGAGAGTAGGAGAGACAGCTTCAGATAAATAGGCCTAGAATTTTAGATATTTAAACCCTTTTATTTTCCTTTCTCATAAGAAAGTACACAATAAATGGTCCCCAGTTGTAAAATACTTCTTTCTTATTGAGAGAGAGAGGCCCTATCAGCCATATATATATTATTAAAGACTATTTAGCAGTTTTTATAGTCACCTTTCTCATCACATTTACACAAACTAATCATGTTTGCATGTATAGATACAGTCCTATTTGTAACTAATGCTGGCATGTCTATTATATGATTAAATACCTCAATGCAATGTTCTTGAATAGGGGAATTTAGGGAACTCATCCCATGTACAACATTGCTTCACATTCAATGCTCTCTATTTTATGTCATATTATTGCCAATAAGACAATCAAAATATTTTTGACAAAACAATTTTCCACTGGAAAATTCCAATTTGTCAAAACCAAATTTTCTTTGTGGGAAACGATCAGTTTTGACGAATTTCTCACTTTGTAAAGTGTTTTTTTTTTTAATTGAAAATGGAATTTCTCATCTTAGAGCTGTCAAAATGGGACATTTTGACATCTTCAAGATGAAAAGTTCCATTTTTCAATTCAAAGCAACTCTTTGTTTGAAATATAAATAAACATTTTATTAAAAATAATTTAAAGGTGGACTCATAATCAAAACAAAGCATTTCATAATTATCAAAATAAAATGTTTTGATTAACCCAAACCACTTTTTAAAATTTTCAGTTCACAATTTTTTTTCAAGATTTCTACTTTTTGTCTCCCTTTGAAATAGGAAATTGTTTTCAAAATATCAACTTTTTACAGAATGGGAAAACCATTGTCTGTGCAGCTCAAGTCACCAACCATTCGCTTGATATTGATTATAGTTTGACAGAAAATAGAGACCAGAGCCCCGGAACTGAGGTAATTAATCAAATTTGCTAAATGCATGTACCTGTGCAGTTCTGTTTGTGCAAGCTAATCTCACATATCTTTGTCTCCTTCATTTGAATAGACGCCAGGTTTCTGATCGGGATGTCTTGGGGACCTAATAGGTAGTTTTAGGTATTCCTCAGACCCACCACCAACCCCTGTAGTACGAAGCACTACTTCATATATCTATTCAGAGCGTAGATTGAATTTAGTGGTCTCCTTTTTCTTTCATCTTCACTACAATCACTGTCCATAACACACACAATTTAGCCCTTGCATGGGCAGGGTAGGTTCCAGTTGTGAAAGAAGCAAAGTTCCCTCATTCATCTCCTTTGATTCACTGTGATAGTACTACAACTCTGGTCAGGGATTTCAGGAATTGGTGTTTACTCTTCTGTTGAATGTCCATATTCAAAAATATTTCATCTTAACAAAGTTCTTTGGTTGCATTTATTGTTCTCTATTTTCTAATTTCCATCACCAATCATCGCAATTATTGTCACAGTCTGGTCAAGTAATGTAATTGTGGTTTTAGTTGTGAAACAACTTATCTTTGGGCATTTCATTCAATTAACTGCCCCAGTGCCAGCTCTCTGGCCTGGGGTATATACGTAACTACAGTGTTAAGTGTCCCATCTTGCATACAAAATATTTATATCTACGAAGTGCATTTACTGATTGTACTAGTCTCCATCTTTTGTCACTGCTATCATCATTCATGGCAGTCATTTGTCAGAAGTAATTTAGCAGAAGTGTATATGTTCTGTCAGCCCCAGCTGCAAAGGACCCATTCAGATCTCTGTAATAGTCTAAGTGCCACCGTTTTGGGGAACAAATCTGTCCCAATGCCATCTTATATTAAACAGTGTTCCATTAATAACTTCATATAAGGGGTCACATAAATAACAAAAGTAGTTATAGCAGAAGTGAAGATTAGGGCATAGCCCTAACCTAAAGATAGGCTTTGATTGCATGTAGACAGTTGATAAATTTTATAAATCAACTCCTTGACCACCCTTTGATTCATTATGAAATACATTCAAGAGACCAAATAACCAATGTCATTCAGGTTTATTTTTTGCTCTAAGCCAATAATAATAATATAATACAGGAAAAAGATTCTATGAGATAGCAGTCTCCAGGAGCCCGTCCCAGTGATATTACATTCACCTTCCACCGAAGGTGTGCTCCCAAAGTTACACATTTCTGCTTCTTTTATTTATATGATGATGTTATAAATTAAACATCTCTTTAAATAAAAACAAAAAAGGAGTCTTGTGGCACTTTTAAAGACTAACAACCCCATCACTCCAGGTCCTTAGGTTGCTGTCCTGTTCCTTTCTTTCCTTTCTCTTGGATACTAGCATTCCAGGCACTGGTCTGTAAAGGTACATCCCTAGTTTGTACTAAGGCATAGAATGAATGTATCTGCTTATTCCAAATGATTGCTTGAAGAAATACAAGGTATTATAGGATATGTAGCATAACTGAGCAGGATTATGGTATAGCACAATTTACACTAGATTACTGTTAGAATATTTGCACTTAATGTTGGTCCTTAATGTGGATAATCCATATAATATACATATATGCTAGCCAGCACGTATTAATCGACAGGACACAATGAGAGAGTGTCGTAACAGGGGGTGCATCTACACTTGTAAATTAAGTCGATTTAAGCCTGCTTAAGTCAACATCATTTACACAGCATCTACACTACAATTTCCTTAAATCGACTTAAGCTACTGCTTAAGTCGACTTAAGGAAATTTTAAGTCGACTTTATAAAACCTAGTTTAAAGTCAACTTTACTGGCTAAATTGACTTTATTAAGTCGATTTAGCCAGTGTAGATGTGGATTAGCCCTAAATCAACTTTAAGTCGACTTAAAGGGCCCCCAGGACTCCCCCACTGACCTCCCTGCCAGGGTGACAGGCACAGCCAGAGCCTGGTGTGCCCACCCACAGGGCAGGACACAGCCCTGCCCACCCTGCTCCTATATGCTGCCCCTGTCCCTATCCTGCTCAGCCCCCCTTGTACCCTGGTACAATGGGGCAAATGCTGAGCCCCCTGGCACTTTGAAAGGGGTGCCCCCCTCCCACCATGGACCACTTCCAGGTCCACCTAGCCCCTAGAAGTCGACTTAGGCGTCCAGTGTGGATGCTCTAAGTCAATTTGGCAAGGTCTACTTTAAGTCGACATAATTTTATAGTGTGGACATGCTAAGTCAACTTATTTGGCCAAGTGTAGACATAGCCAGGGACACCACTACCATAGCTTTGTTCTTACAAGCAGTCACTTTTGACACTGACAAACCAAAATAACAACTTCATTTGAAAAAAACAAAGTAGAGGGGCTGAAGGCTTTGAGTACAGATGATCTGATGGAACTCTCAACCACTCACTAAATGATGCAGAGGAGGGCATTGTATTAGGAGAGTAAGATGTAGCTTCGCAGGAGACTGAGGCCTGGTCTATACTGCTGTGCTGGGTTAATTTGAAGTACACTACTTACATGATGTATCTCACGTTAACATATTTACATCTACACAGCGTGCCATCTTCATGACACTGTTGACACTGCCTTCCACCTTTTGGGCAGGCAGATTAATTCTGTCGATGGGAGAGTCCTCTCCTATCAACTAGCAGGTCTAGACAGACCCACTCAATCAATGGCTGCTGCTTCAACTCCTGGCACCACGGACATGTAGACATGTCCTGAGAGAGTGAAGAAGGGGGAAAAAACCCTATGACAGTGCTACCACAGTATTACTTTCGAGGAGCAAGAGACATGTGAGTGACATCCAATGGCATGCCTCAAAGCAGGTGGTATGTTTACACATATGTGCTCATGGTGGTCCCTTGCTCCTGAGTGGGGAGGGATGCCATGCCAATTTATCTCACTCTGGCCTGGGTAGAGCAACAAGTAACTAGTTCCCACAGCATCTGGGGAGATCAACAGCCATTAATAATCTTTGGGGAAGCTCTGGACCCTCTGGATGGGGCAGAGTACAAGCAGTCTTTAGGTCAGACTGGGGCAGACAGCAATAAACAGTCTATGACATGGACCTCCAGCGTCAGGTGAGTAGGTTGCCAGCACTAGAGATAGATTTTGCTGCAGGGGGTAGGAGGACCTAGGCCTACCCTACTCCTTTGGGATGATCCCACTATTGAGTCGGAGGGGCAATCACTGAACTACATTGCCTCACTTCCCAGCAGCACATCCAGATCAATGTTTGTTTTCTCTAAGCTACTTCCAACCCCACTCAGGTGGTGTTGCTGCTTTATAGTCAGCCAACATCCTCTTTGGCACCTCCTTGGGGCCTTCCATCTCCTTCATCAGCGGGGCACTGCTCTGCTCAGGGGCTGGGGCTGGATCCTCCAGAGGTCTCAGCTCTCTGGAAGACGCATCCATTTCCTCTGGTGGTCCAGCTCCAACTGAGCTCCAGGCCTGCTCTTTCATACTTCCTGTCCTGCCTTAGTACTTCCAGGAAAGGGAGTGGGGTTCTGCCCACCAGGGAGACTGTACTGATGTCTCACTCTTGAGTCTGGAGGGAGTCCACTCTGCCTCACTCCTGAGCTCTTTATGAAATGATTGTTGTAAGTTTGGCTTTTAGAAATTTCCATTTTCAGGATTAAATGTTCAATATTTATTGCTGATAAAAAAAATGGAAAACAGACTATATTGGCTATAACCGAGGGTGGTACAGGCAGGCACCACATGTGATTCTGGTGCTAGCCCTCCAAAATAAATGCCTTTCAGTGCTCTAGCTGAGCACTGTGCTAAGAGTGACAGATTGTGGAATGGCTTTGTTTGTTTGTTTGTTTGTTTGTTTGTTTGTTTGTTTGTTTGTTTGTTTGTT
>ML685801.1:522829-586929 GCA_007922175.1 Pelusios castaneus
GTTTGTTTGTTTGTTTGTTTGTTTGTTTGTTTGTTTGTTTGTTTGTTGTGGACAAATGTCCACATAGGACTAACCTGAGCTCACAAAACTCAATTAGCAAGTGACCTAAGTCAAATTTGAATTGAGTCCTACAATGGTGAAATTTTAGTGTATTAAACATTAGCACCAGATTACTCCTCACAAGTCATGTTTTTATAAAGCAAGTACCGATCAAAATCCAATGAGTCCATTTAATGAGCCCTAAATGTTCCACTCTGTTCGCACTCGAGAAATGATATTTCAGAAATGATGTAGTCCTCTAATATGACTTATGAACATGGTATTACTGTAGTTTGGGTAACTGTTCTCACTAGACTTTCCTTAATAGACCTTATATTTTATGTTTTCAATGAACATCTCATACAGGGTTGAGCCAAGGGCTTAATCACTCTTAATACAATAAAGCAGCACTTTAAAATATTATTAACCTCATCTGTCTAGATTTGGAACTAATAGACCATTGTGTGTGTATTGTCTTTATCCCTGCCAGTTATGTACATATTTATTAATCCGCTCTTTCAGAGGAACAATTTCTAAAGGAAAACCAGTGGTAACCTTCAAGTGAGCGGGCACAGGTTAGAAGGGCACTAATTAAATGTCAGACTTGACAGATTAAAATTATGAAATTTAAAATCACCGTGGAGCTCTTTGTCATTGTCAAATTAGGAGTCAGTGTGATGAGGAGCAGGGAAGTGAATGGTTTAATGAATTGAATGGGAATGTGGCTTAGCAGCAGGCTTCTCGTGAATTCAGATCAGCCTGCAGTTCAGATCAAAGGCTGATAGTTCAATTTCACATTCAAAAAGAGTTGTAGCTTACCTGCATCAGTAATAGATGTATATGCACTAAGGTAAAAGGGAGAGAGAGAGAGAGAGAGAGAGAGAGAGAGAGAGAGAGAGAGAAATACATTTCATGAGAAATAAATTTTGCTCAGGTGATTTATGGATTTAGATTAGGGTAGCAACATAATTTTCCCCATTATTTGGGGTATGAAGTATTTCATGGCATTTTAAAGATAAAATTTTGCATAGTGCTCATCATTTGTTTTTTAAAGCAACTTTTCCATTTAACAATGTGGAGGAGATAAAATGATCTATATTAGGAGGATTATGAAAAAGGGAATGAGATTATGTTCAAGTGACTGGGCTACATTCCGAACTCAGCTGCACTGGTATCAACCCAGCAGAACTCTGTTGGCTTCAGTAGAATTTACACCAGTTTAAATGGATGACATTAAATGAATTGGAAAGGTATGACATTGAGAATCAAAGCATACTTGATATTTGTTTGCCTTATGAGGCAAAGGATTCAAATGAATAGCCTTGTTAAAAAGTCAAAAATTATATGTGAGCTTATTCTGTTTCCTTCTACTTTCAAAGATTGGATGTAATAAAAAATAATTTAAATTCAAAAATCTAATTTTTGTAAAGACTGTCTTAACAGAGGGTTTAAAAATATAAAAAGGTAAAAGCAATCTGTCCCTCTGGAGTGGCTCAGCTAGGATATTGTAGAGGGCCTGTTATGGCAAATCATAAAATCTCCTTGCATCTTTCTTAAACAAACCAGAAGCACCCACTATTCTGTAAAACCTCTGCATTCAAGCATGGTTTTAGAAATTATAGGGGCTTTATTTATTTACTCAGAACTGTATGGTGCCATTTAAATCAATGGGAATCTTTCCACGGACTCTAATCACTACTGGATCAGAGTTTAATTCTTAATCTATATATCAAATTGTACATTATGAAATGCTTCAGTAAAAATATCAAAAAATTGATTACATTTAAAATGTTTATTAAAGGTCAGTAACAAGTTATACTGAACTTAAGACAGCTAGATCTTATCCATGCCCCAGTTCCACCCAGAGGCTATGTCTACACTTGTCATTTTAAGTCGACTTAGTGCGTCTACATTTAAAATTAAAGTCGACTTAAAGGGGAACTTAGAAAGTCGATCTAGAGCATCCACACTGGATACCTAGGTCGACTTCTAGGGAGTAGGGGGACCTTGGGCAGGTCCACGGTGGCAGGGGGGCACCCTTTGTGTACAATGGGGCAAAGCGGGACGGGGACCCTGGCAGGGCATGTGGGCAGGGTGTGATGCTGTCTGGATTTAGGGAAGCATTTATGATATTATTTTCTATTCATATCTCATAAATGCTATAATCCATAGGAACTATGTTCATGTTTGGTATCAATAGAAAGGTAGTAATTTGCTGGGAATGATTATATAGTTTATGTCTAGGAATTGTATTTGTATTAGAAGTTAGAAATGTGGTGTTATATCTATACTTTAAGTTGTGTGATTCTGTGAAAACACCCCAGACAGGAGGCTGTCTACAACCATTGTCTCCTTAATGGCTCATCGGGTTTTTCCCTGGGCCCATTGTATTTGGGAGCTTCCTTAACATTAAGAACACAATTGTTGTAGAGGCTCCCAAATACAATGGGCCCAGGGAGAAACCCGATGAGCCAACTTAGGGCTACCCCACGTCTACACTGGCTTAATTCGACTTTAAAAAGTCAATTTAAGCCTTAAATCTAATTTAATCTAGGTTTAATAAAGTCGACTTAATTTTCCTTAAGTCGACTTTATTTTCCTTAAGTCGACTTAAGCAAGTTGCTTAAGTCGACTTAAGAAAACTGTAGTGTGGAAGCAGGGTAAATTAAGTCGACTTAAGCAAGCTTAAGTCGACTTAATTTACAAGTGTAGATGTAGCCAGAGATTGGTTAAGTTCGCAACAATGGCTAGTTCCGTTCCGATACTGATATAGACCATGGAGTCATCAGCATGCTGAAAACACCATAACCAATACCTCTTCTCTAGGTTTCACAGTGTCCTATATTCACAGTTAACAGGAGAAGAGAGAAAATGGAACCCTGCAAGACACCCAGATGAAAGCACCATTGGAGATAACAAACAACTATCCAAAGTCACCACTTTGAATACTCAACAAAGTATCAAAAGCATCCCCATCAAATCCTGCTACAGTCCATAGGAGAGTTACTAACACATCATGATCAATAATATCCAAGGCAGTTGATGGTTTTAGCCATATCAGTATGGTTTTAACCATATCAGTAACCATATCAGACACTTCCATTACCCAGAGGAAGTAAACTAATGCAATTAGCGTAGTCTCTGTTCTGTACTCAGACTGGTCAAGATCTAGGAGATCTGATACTTCCAGATACTGTGAGAGTTGTAACAGCACAACCTTTTCAATTAGGTTGACCAGATAGCAAGAGTGAAAAATCAAGACGTCGTTGGCAGTAATAAGTGCCCATATAAGAAAAAGCCCTGGATGTGGGAACTGTCCCTATAAAATCAGAAAATCTAGTCACCCTATTCCCAATAATCTTAATGAGAAGACTAAAAATTAGTTGGACAACATCAAGAGATGATTTCTTGAGCAGAACCTGCAAAATAGAGGCCAGCAAGCTGTCCTACCTAAGAGGCATTGACAATTTCTACCAGCAATGGACCAAATTTTTTCCCATTATACTTCTCAGGGACGTTGATACAAAAGACAAGTTGTGGAATGAAAATTTCTAGTACCTCAGCTTGTGTCAGTGACCTAACCTCATTAGAGAAATAAGTGTTGCCCCCTCCAATTCCCATCCTACAGTCACATAAGGAGACGGCTTGAACCAAATACACACATTTTTACCCACAAAGTAATCAGAAATTCCCTCATAATAGAAGGAATTCAAATCAACCATTGGGGTAGTGCAGTCCAGTACAACCAAGCTGTCCACAGCCTGAAATAACCACTGATTGAGGCTCTGTAGATGCTATGGTTGAGGCCAAGAAATTATGGCATAAAAGTATTAAAAAAATCCTTATGGAGCAAATGGTCATTGTTGTCCCTTAGCTGTATTCCCACTTTCCTTCTCATTTAATCTTTCACAAGCCATCTGTAAACCCAGGTGCTCTGTGAAGATGACGTTTGTGAAGAGGGTGCTGATTGGCCATTTTACAAAAGGTTGAGGATAAAGGATTGTTATAAAGTCAAATTATTATGATCCACCAGAAGAACAATAAAGTCTCTGAGGTCCTTATTGAAGTACTTTGGTTCCTCTAGCCTTCAAGAGCGCCATTGACTTCAAAGAAATTAGGACTGGCTCTACTAGGTATAGTTAGGATGGTCATCCTTCAGCCAAGGAGGTGATCTGGTCTCAGGAATGAACATGGAAGAGAATAAATACTCATTTCTAATCCTGACTGTGACTCTAGTAATCACTATTATATATGAGATCATTATTAATATTAGTAAATATTTTATTCCCTGTAGCTTCAAGACAATAGGTTAATAACCATAATTAGTAATGCTGACCATGAATTACTGATTAGCTAATGGACCTTTAAACCCTGATATAAGATTTTTTTCCCATAACAATGATTTCAAGTGTTCTAAAGGAAACAGGTATGCCTGAATTGAAATGATTTAACACTCATATGAAGTTAATTAAAAAATACCAGTTATTTTAGGTTCTGGTGCCAGATAAGTGACATTTATTAAAAGATCTTTCCCCATTTTTCTTTTTTCTCAATGCTGTTTAAATTATTTTAAAAATGCTAGGGTCTCCTCTTGAATTCAAAACTTTCTTTTGGTAGAGTCATGCCTGAATTACCTTGTCTGAAACATTTGCAGCACAGAATCTTAGGTAAGGATGCAGGTGAGTTTAAGAAACCTTTACACCTCCTCCTGTTTGTGGGGGTCTATCTTGAAAATTTCTGAAAGATGTCTGGCAGGCTGCCCATGAGAACAGTGACTCCACTTTGGTAAAACATGAAAGAATTGCCACATTGTGGCAAACTTTATGATGGCACGTAGGAAAGGAAGTGTGTGACCATCCCCCAATCATGTTGCCCACAGAATCATAGAATCATAGGGTGCATCTACACTTACAAATTAAGTTGACTTAAGTCTGCTTAAATCAACTTAATTTAATCTGCATCTACACTACAATTTCCTTAAATCGACGTAAGGTGCTGCTTAAGTCAACTTAAGGAAATTTAAAGTCGACTTTATTAAACCTAGTTTTAAGTCGACTTTACTGGAATGTACAAAAAAGCTTGTCCCATTGTAAGAAAATTAAGGTGTCTTTATGGAAAACTCAAAGATTTGAAAAATTTAAGTTGTCTAGCTTTTTTTTTTTTCTAATCTTGGTTTGTGTGTGTGTGTGTGTGAGAGAGAGAGAGAGAGAGAGAGAGAGAGAGAGAGAGAGAGAGAGAGAGCAAGGAAACCATCAGCCCAAAAGAAGAATTTTTCAGAAACTTGTGAACACATGAAAGCAGGGCTTATAATGAATATCTAGATTTATCATGATTATAGGAAGTACTAAAGGCATCTCCTATAATAAATAATTTGAGCCTGGTTTTTGGTGTAAAAAGCATCTTTAGTTCCCATTGACTTCAGAAGGAAATGAAGGCTGAGAGAACCACTCAAAATCAGGCCCTGGCTTAGTTAATCTTACAGGGTGCATCTACACTTGTAAATTAAGTCGACTTAAGCTTCCTTAAGTCCACTTAATTTACTCTGCGTCTACACTACACTTTCCTTAAGTCGACTTAAGCAGTTGCTTACGTCAACTTGAGGAAAAATTAAGTCGATTTTGTTAAACCTCATTTTAAGTCGACTTTCTGCTTAAGTCGACTTTCCAAAGTCGACTTAAGCCAGTGTAGATATGGAGTACCCCTAAGACTACTCTAAGTCGACTTAAGGGCCTCCAGGGCTTCCCCACTGCCCTCCCTGTCAAGGTGGCTGGCATAGGGAGAGCCTGGCATGCCCCCCCAAAGGGCAGGGCAGAGCCCTTCCCACCCAGCCCCTATGGCCTGCCAGGGTTCCTGTCCCCCTTTGCCCCATTGTACCCAGTTACAATGGTGCAAAGGCTGAGCCCCCTGGCACTTGGCAAGGGGTGCCCCCCTGCCACCGTAGACCAGTCCCAGGTCCACCTAGCCCCTACAAGTTGACCTAGGCATCCAGTGTGGATGCTCTAGGTCGACTTTGTAGGGTCCCCTCAAAGTCAACTTAAAATTTAAGAGTGGACATGCTAAGTTGACTTAACAAAGTCGACTTTAAGTCGACTTTGCTAAATCGACTTAGCTAAGTCGACTTAAATTAACAAGTGTAGACATAGCCATCATGCTTGGGAAATGTAAATTTTATGTAAGTACTATATATTACTATAAACAAGAAAAAGTTGATTCTCTTCATAATATTAAAACACATAGGATTTTCTAACTGAAAAAAATGCTCTTTAATTTACTTTTGTCTGCTTTCTTAGCATCCAAGTACAATACAGAAAATGGCTGATTGTGGACTCATTACTGACATCGATGAACAGATCCTTGCGCATGTTCTAATAGTTTCATTGAAGTCACTGGTGCTGCTTACCTGAGAAGTGCTTACCAACATATGTAAGTGTAAAACAAGCAGCCCGTCCAAGTTTCAACTTAAAATGTCATATTAAATTGGTGATCAGAAGGTCAACTTGGATTTGTTATTGTTTTTTTTTCTTTTGGTCAAGTGTCATTATCTGTAATTTAGGATACTGTATAAAAATATGCAATTAAAACTGAAATCCTCCATAAATTAGAAAGATTTGCTTTTTCTGCAATATAAAATTTAGCAGAATAAATTTAGAATATTGTTGTAAAGAGATAAAGTTAATAGAGAAAACAAGCTGTTAATTGTAACAGTATTTCCTTGCAGAACAAGATGAACCACTAAAACTGGTAAATATTAGAGCAGGTCTACAGTACGGCTTAAGTTAATGTAACCTATGTTACCCGGGGTGTAAAAAAGCCCCTTTTCAAGCAGTAGTATGTTACAGTCACCTAAGGGCTGTCCACACACAGAGGCTATGTTAGTGGGAGATGCTCTCCTGACAATATAGCTGCTACATCCCACAAGGGTGGAGTAATTTTGTCAATGATAGAGCCCTCTCCTGTCAATATAGAGTGTCATCACTCACCTGCACCTATGTAGTGCTTCTAATGTAGACAAGCCCTAACACAGCACTACTCCAGTTCTCTAACTGCTACTGTAATTCCATCTATTTAACTCAATTTTTGGTTAGAGAAGATAATATTTTCACTATTTTAGATCCTGATCCTGTGCTTCTGATGACAATGGAAGCTTTGTCATTGATTCCAGTTGGCACAGGACAAGGCCCTTAAAGAAGAAACTAACAAACGTGGGTCAGCTCTTCAGCTGGGTTATATGGGGATAGTTCCTTTGAAGTCACTGTAGTTGTGCTGAGTATCTAGCCTGCTATTTAGCAATGTACTTTCATGAGACTTAAACATACAAGGTAACATTTTCAAAAGTTCCTTAGTGACTTCAAAGTACAAGTGCCATTTAAAATCAGCATGCTCCTCAGTCACTCAGGGAAGTTTGAAAATCCCACCTGAATTAATTCTAGCAATACAATTTTATATATATGCATAAGTCCCGTTGACTGTCTAACTCCTCTTCAGCATGTCATCTTCACTGCACTGCTCTGCACTGATGGGAAATGTGTTCCCGTCAATGCAGCACTACGCCACCTGAGAGGTTAGTCAACTTAACTAAGTTAACTTATTGGTAAGTCAGGTCAGAAAGATCAATTTGATGGTGGCAAATTTGCTGCTGTTAGTGTAGAAGTGGCCTTAAATATGAGAAGAAAATCCAATAATGAAGGTACAGAGAATTTGATAGCTCAATAAATTGTTAATGGGGTCTATAATCTTTCAGCAAAGTCGCAAATTAAGTAATAAACATAAAATTGTTATCATCTAACAGCTGTTTGGTATCCTCTAAAACATAGCTCTTTGGTAGCTCGTGTATAAAACAAATTTAGGTTTCAATCAAGTACCTAGTGGACAAGTATTCACCTAACTAATAGTACCACCACACTTACCAGTGATTTGTAGCTTTGGTTCAGCAGAGAGGACTGAATAGCATGGAGACTAAGCTCCCAATATCTCCAGGGTTTGGGTGAAGCACATTGACAATGATATGAGGAATTTACCCATGTATCCATCTACTCTGTGGATAAATAGAACATCTGGGTAGTCTGCCACCTTTCACAGCCACTAAAAATCCATTAAAAAAGAATAATCATGTTTTCCTCATTCTTATGACATTCCAGCTAGTGTAAGACCTTGCTCCCACCTCCACGGGGATTCTTTTTCAATGATTTGAATGAGAACAGGTTGAGGATCTAAAAACCTTAATAGCCACAATACCCATCTTCCTATCTCTGAATCTGACTCCTGTAACCAAGTAATTGTATTTATGTATAGGTGTTTCTCTGGTAATAATCACTGAAGTATCTGATTCAGATCCAAATATTCTAGTGTGAATGGTAAAAAACAATAAATGAAGTAAAGTACACCATTTAATGTAATCATTTTGGTGCCACTTAAAACATTTCATTCATCCTTCCATCTTTCTCTATCAGTTACAAATGATGTGTTCATCCTGATCTGATCAACCTCCTTACCTCTCCCTTCCTAGGCCCCCCTGGCATCCTGCACTTTGTCATTTCCGGCTTGCTCTTCCAATGTACCATTTTCCTTTCCTCTCAGCATCTGAGCTCAATGTTGTTATTGAATTTATCTGGTGCAAACTACCTGCCTCATTAACTTTTCAACCCTTTTAAAATATGGCTGTCTTCTTCTATGTTGTCTACAATCAGTTGTCACTGGGTTCTCCATATTGACATTTACTACTATCAACCCCTCATTTCTCTTCCTGTCCTCATGACACTTCTGCACTAACATCTTCTTGAGGTAACATTATACATTGCTCTTAGCATTTGTTTCCTTGCATTCCCGCTCTCTAGCAAACTACTATGTCAACTCCACCTGCCTTAGTATGTTTTTTCTGTTGCATCACGGTCCTTCTCTTCACTTTGTCTGTATTATGTCCGATATAGGGGCACATTATAATTAGCCCTCACAAATCCATGCAGGTGAATGACCATACCACTGCCAGCAATATAAACCAGAACTTGGATGAGGTCAGATCATAGATGAAGAACAGCTGGCAGAAGCTGAACCCAAGCAAAACAGAGCTGATGTTGACAGGCAGAGGAAAGTATTTGGAGCAGGTGTGCAGCCAGGATGCAATCTCTGTTGACTGAAAGTTCTTGTCCACAACTGGTCAGTTCAGTCTGTAGATAGGAAGGTTCTTGGATTCCTCGCTTATGCTAGACACTCACATCTCAACAGCAACAAGTGATTTTTTTATCATCTCTGGTTGGCTAAGACACTCCCCATCCTAGCAGACAAAGACCTGGCCCCAGTTAATCATGTCTTTATTACCTCTCAGCTGAACTACAACAATAAAATGTACCTGGACATGAAACCTTCAGCACCTCAGAAACTCCATCTGATAAAGCGCACTGCAGCACATCTCCTCAGCAACACAAGCTACCATGAGTACATGAAATCCATCTTCTACTCTCTACACTGACTTCCCATAGGATTTCAAGTCAAGGTTAAGGTCTCGGTCTTTTTCTTCAAAGCAATCCAAAGACTGGTCTCAGAATAGCTAAAAGTCCATTGAAAACTGTGGGACAAAGACTGTGGTTGACAGCTTTGCCCCTCTGGCATAGTGGAACTCACATAAATAAAATTGAAGCTTATCAGTGCAAGGGACAGAGCCTTCTCCAGGAGTTGTCTGAGACAGCGCAATGGACTATCACAAGTCTCTCCACTTCATGTTCCAACTATGAAGCACATTTCTTTGACCTTGCCTTCTTTAATATAAACACATAGCAACAGGAATATTTAATAAAAATACCAAAACAAAACAAAACACCCAGACCAAAATAAGAATCACCATTTCATATATTTTTCCCTGTGGGAAAAGGATGAGAACAAACAATAAATGAGAGATGCGTAGTCCTGTTGCTTAATGCACCATGGAAGGCACTCATATTATGGTGATGAGGGCAGTATAAAAACCTATATAAAGCAGAACAGAACAGAGTAGTCAGTAAATTATTTCACTTTGGAGAGGGAAAGGAGATGTGGTACTTTACCATAATTATGAGCACATCTGTAAAAGAAAAACAAACTTGGAACGTTCATAAGATGTCACAAATGTTGATCAGAAAAGTAGACAGAAAGATTGAATACAAACAAAAAGACCTATTGATGTAACTGTAAAGACCTATTGATATAACTGTGTTAAGATCATGCCTAGTAAATAAGAATTCAGTGAACCAAAACTGATGCATTGGACATTAGGCCTAATTGATGGACAAAATAATAAGGAAATGAACTCTTCCACACCCCACTTCCTTTTTGGGTCCTTAAAAATGAGGCTTTGAGGAGCAAAAAATAGCTACTGAAGTGAGCTTCATCATCATATCTGCCACTTCCTCTATTTCCTGGACCCCAGGCATCATACTGATCCTGAGAGATATCCTGACCAGACGGGGCCAGAGAGAGAGAGAGATTGCACTGACCTTTCCACCAGCCCAAGCTGATTCCCAAACACCATCTGGGATGTGAAACTATGTTCTCCCATCCCCAAGTGTGTCCTTTTCCTTCCCTATCTTACTTCTTCCCCTTCCTATCTCAATCTTCTTCTCTAATAATAGTTTGGCTTAGCCTGCCAAGACTGCATAGTCTGCAAGAGTGCTGTAAGCCTGTGACCAGAAAGGGGTAGCTAAAAGTAATACCCTAACACCCTGATGCTGGTACAAGTTTGCCAGGTCTTAGAGTGGCTGATAAGACCATGGGCTGGAACTGTGTTTTTTTCAGAAGTAAGGGTGTAAGTGAAAAGTCAATGTCAGAGCCAAATGGTACATTTTCTGTCTTTCATTTCTTTTCTCTCCCCTTTTGAGTGTTTGTCCTCTTAAGATATAGAATTGGACTTTAAACAACAATAGCAACAATTTCAACACAACTCAACTATCTTCTTGTTTTTTTTCCCCCAAAAGAGCAATGATTGCCATCTTTGGTACCATCTAAAAGACTGTCAAATAAGAGTCCCCTCTCCCCTTCTAAAAACTCTCCTGATGAAGAGAAAAGGAATAAGGCAAGTTGTTAAAATTAAAGCCTTATTTAATATTTTACCTTTCAAACACTTTAACTGTTTAACTCTAACTGTTTTTCATTCTTATATATTTATTAAAAGGTTAAGTGGGATTTTTTATGGTGCATTTGTCATAGTCTTAACCAAGCTGAGGTCTCTCCTAAACAACAAACTTTGTTGAACACAGTTTAATGTTGAATAGTGGCTGGGTTACGTTAATACCTCTAACTCTTTGAGTCCATATAATCTACCTAAATTAATACAACAGGGAATGGGGAAGGAATTGTGACTGTCATAATTGCTGCTGGGGCTTCAGCGGGGGTGGTGCAGCTGTGCACTGCCCCTTACTAAGGAGTACGTGCCAAAGAAGTACTTCCTTGTACCTGGCACAGAAGCCTGTTTTATATACATCTACTAAGCCAGACATGCACACCTGTGGCACCAAAGAAGTAATAAATAGTCATATATACTATTGTAACTTGTCTATTGGAAATACGTATGTTTCAACTTTTTGTAAAATGTAACTATTATATCTGTCTGGTTTTTCATAGACTAAGGGAACCTCTGATGTGATACTGGAGAAAGAAGGTCTCACATCTTTAGTTGTTCCCTATATTCTGAGTACTTACAAAATGGCAGTGACCTGTATGCTAATTGAGGATGCTAAATTGCATCTTATATGTAAAATCTGAATGTAGAAGTATCTGAAGTATAAACATTAGATTTTGATCAGCCACCTTTCAAAAATTAGTGTCTATACAATTTGTGCTGGACTAGTCAACTTCGTCATTAGCCTGTTGGTATTGCCAATATTTTACCGCTTCATCATCTACACTTAAATCTGTCTGGCTTTTGGATGCTGTGCATGTACAGATGCAATACAGAATTACCTCTCACCCCTGGAGAGGGTGAGCCTTCCAAATCAGAGCCGTGGATATTGGCAGGCAGTACACATCATTTGCATTGTGGCTGCCTGCACCCTGCTTGACCTACGAATGAATACTTCAGTTTGCATGATCCCAACTGCTTGCCCAAATATTTCAGATTAAAAAAAAGAAAGAAAAAAAAGGAGAGACTTGCTGCTGCTGCCTGTCCTTGGCACAGCATCTTACTGTAGTATTCGTGAGGCCTTGCTCAAAATGGCAACATGTACTAAACTAGCAGAAGAGTTACACAGTTAATAAATACAAGCATTACCTTATTCCCTAACTACACGTTCAGGAAATAAAGGATGGATTTTTTTTCCAATATGTTAGCTTTCCCCCTTTTTGCTTGTTATTACAGTCAGGGTTCAAAGCCCTCTACAAAAACAAGGTCCCACTTTATTATAGGACAGTCAGGTTCAGCACACAGCTTGCAATAAAGAAATTAGCAAACCAGAAGCTGCAATTCTGTAAAAACATTCAAAAACGAAGAGGATTTAAAGTGACAAGATCCAATTAAATTTAATTACCCAAGCTGTATTTTCATTTTAACTGACACTTTTTATTAAGGAGCCACATGCACTAAAGCTAGAAACCTGGGCCAAATTGCATCCCAGTAATACAGTTATCTTATGCAAAATTCTGAGTATCTAATTTTCTAAAATGAAATTAGAGACATGGGGTTTGTAAAAGGTTCTCTTTGTCTGATACTATAAGATACTGTTTGCAATGTACCCACTCATATACCGTATTACTTTTGTTGCACTAACACCTGATGTACCTAATAAAACTTATTTGGGAAGAGTTTCAAAACAACATTATTATTTTTTTAAATATAAATATAGTGAATACTGGTAAGGGAAACTTAGCAACTTAAAATCTCAAAACTTACAGTCTAAAACTGAAAGTCTTAAAAACTTTGACTTTAAAAAGTTTTTCTCTATCAGCACCTATTTAATTTTATGATTACCAGCTACATAAAACTGAAACAGCCTAGGTTATTTGTATTCCTACTTTTGTTTTTTGCCATGACTGTAAAATATAAAAAAATATTATGATTAGCCACCAGCTGTGACATCTACATATGGCAGTATTATTCATTTTTGCATTTTAAAACATTTTAAAATAAAAAGATGATGGTTTGAAAAGTAGTAGAGCAACTGTTGAATTACAGATAACAGAAATACAAATGTGTAATTATGCAAGCTTAAAGGAACAATACAAGAAATCAAACCTGTCTATCTTAAGAAAATGTTTTAGATCTAGGCTGCAAAAGAAGGTTTAATATGATGAGAGAAATAACCAAAAAGGGCTGTGATTTACAAAATGTGCAATACCAGTATAACAGGGAGTATTAACATGAGTTACATCCATGAAACTGAAGTTTGTTTCCAGAACGAAAAGAAATAATCCTTCAGTATATGTTTCTATATTAACAAAAGGCTGATCTACGGTTTTAGAGAGAGAAGTCTCAATCTCCTCATCTGTGAGCAGGTCTACACTGCCTGCCCTTTCTGGCGGCAGTCCAATATAGATACTCAAGTTATCTAAAATAACTTGCATATCTATGTTCATCTTCTCTACCCGCTGCACACACACTGCTCAGGTTTGAAGGGAAGGGCCTCCCTTTCATCCAGCATCACCCAGTTGCTGGAGTGGTGTTGCAGGATTGAATTTCCTGATCAGTTGAACAAGTCTTCACAGACCTGAGAAGTCAATCAGAAAGTTCGAACTGATGGTGGTGAATTTGCAGCCACCAGTGAAGACCTACCCTGTAAATTAGGGGTAATTACCACCTCTCAGGTGTACTAGGATGACAAGAACCTTGAAAATGTAAAGTGTGATAGCACCCATAATATATTGGTGGTGATGACCAGCAGTCACATGCTTCCCACTCAGAATTTTCATTCCTTTATGGGAATTCTGAGGTTACTTCCCTAGGAAAGGGACAGGGAGCTGGCCCTTGGAACATATTAAGCACTTCAGATTCATGGAGGCCGTCCACCTTAGCACGACATCCTACACCCCCTGGCCTTCATGGTGGCACAGGTCCTATCTGTCAATTATAAATCAGTGTTTGAATGGGGAAAAGGTTCACTTAATATGTAAATACATTTAAACCTATTTTTTAAAGTTCTTTCTTTCCCATTGTCTCTCTATGAAATCTTTTCGGTATTTATTACTTGGTTCACTCAGGCTATCTGGGATTGGAACAATTTGTGTCATCACAGCTACGATGGATTGCAACGATGCCTCTAGTAGTTGTGATGTTACTTTCTGGGATACTTTCAGATGACCAGGAAATATCCAGGGGATTTTGTATGTCACTGGGCATCCACTCAGGTTGCAAGAGTAGATAGATAGATAGATAGATAGATAGATAGATAGATAGATAGATAGATAGATAGATAGATATTTACTCTTGCAACCTGAGTGGATGCCCAGTGACATACAAAATCCCCTGGATATTTCCTGGTCATCTGAAAGTATCCCAGAAAGTAACATCCGAACTACTAGAAGCATCATTGCAATCCATCATAGCTGTGATGACACAAACTGATCCATTCCCAGATAGCCTGAGTGAACTAAGCAATAAATACCGAGAAGATTTCATACAGAGACAATGGGAAACAAAGAACTTTAAAAAGTAAGTTTTAATATATTTATGTATTAAGTGAGCCTTTTCCCCATTCAAACACTGATTTATAATAGACAGATTCAGCATTGACAGAATTGAGAGATTCAGCATTGTTCGCAAAAAGTTTTTGGGTTTGGACAAAACTTTTCTATTTTTTTCCTATTTTTTCTATTCCCCCCCTCCTTTTTTTTTTTTTTTTTTTGCTGAAAAGTAAAAATTTTCCATTGGGAAAAAAGGAATTTTCAGTTGGGTCTAATTAAAATACTTCTAACTCCCCTAGTGAAGATGAATGACATGATCAAAAGGTTGAAAGTATTAAAAAACGAATGCAATGAACATCTTATCTCTAAGCAACAGAAATATGGTGGTGACACAGACAAAAACCACCAGACAGGGCATGAATCAAGTTTTCTTTGTCAAATATATTCCTTTCCTCTTTGATTAAAATGAATTGCTAAAATGAGGGAGGAGATGGGATTCAAAGAGGAAAAAAAATTGGTCTCCCTACGGCAAATTCATTTTGGAAAGAGGTAGAGTTAAAAGTGAGGAATGAAGAGATACATTCAAAACTCCCAGGTCCATCATGTCTTAGAGCAGTTGCCTGGCTGTTCTAACACATTCAATCCCCTCTCCACACAAGTCTTCATTACCAAAATGCTCCATCCCTCCCCTGAAATACCCCCGATGCTGGGCTTAGTCACAGGAGCCAATCACAGCACACTTGCACTTGTTGGTGGAAGCATGCTACAACAAGGTCTGTGCATCTGGGAGTTTTGATGGGGAGTTCTCTGTTGGGCATTGATTTACATCCGTTTCCAACCCCTTTGTATGACAGGGAGCTGTAACAGAGTAGAGAATCTAAGCCAATACATGCTGTTAACAGTGAAAACCTGGCAAACTGGAGTGGTTATCCTTTAGAAACTATGCATCCTGTAATTGCCATCAGTACCTATGGCTTTGAACAGTTTCTGGGATAAGACTATCGAACTCTCTTCCTTTAAGGGCCAATCCAATTCCAGTTAAAGGCAAGAAAAAGACTCACATCGACTTCAATAGAGTTGTTTCATGCTTTTGAGTACCGGCATCAGCTCTATACTCTGAAGGGGAATAAAATCTGATGAACAGTAGACATAATATGAAACAAATATGTCCCATCTCTGCCCAAAAAACAGTATTATTGAGAAAAAATAAAGTAGTGTTTGTGATAGAAAGCATCCCTGTACTCCTACCCTACACATTACTGTAAGAATCTTTGGCTATGTCTACACTATAAAAAATTTGGTCGACTTTGTTAAGTCAACTTAATAAAGTTGACTTTAAGTTGATCTAAAGTCGACCTTATTAGGTCGACTTAATAAAGTGGTTTTCCTTAACCAGGACTTAGTAATTCGACCTAACTTCCTTTAGGTCAACCTAAGAAAGAGTTAGGTCATCCTAAGGAGAGTTAGTTCGAATACCCCATGGTTCTTATTAAATCGACTTAAGTGTTCATTAGGTCGACTTAAAGAAGCCCATTAAGTCAACATAATGATAGCCTAGTGTGGACAGGGATTAAGTTAGGTCAACTTAAGCTTCCTTAAGTCGACCTAACTTGCCAGTGTGGACATAGCCTTTGTACAAAATATGCCTTGTGACTAATCATCAATGTACAAAATGCATATTAGAGTTATAAACATAAGCTGAAATTATGACTACAATGTGGGAAGTGGCTAAACTGGTGTGCCAAAGATAAAGGACAACCTGAGACCTCTATACAGGTGTCAGCTGATTGGCAATAACGTGCCAAATGGCCATTTTTGTCAAGAAAGAAGGGAAAGAACAGATTGATCTACATTTTAGCAAACAACAATATGGAACCTCTCACTGTGGCTGTGTCTACTCTGGTAAATTAAGTCGACTTAAGCTTGCTTAAGTCGACTTAAATTTACCCTGCGTCTACACTACAGTTTCCTTAAGTCGACTTAAGTAAGCTGCTTAAGTCGACTTAAGGAAAATAAAGTCGATTTAATTAAAATTAAGTCAACTTTATAAAACCTGCTTTTGAGTAGACCTAAGGCTTAAGTCGACTTCTTAGAGTTGACTTAAGCCAGTGTAGCTGTGGCGTAGCCCTAAGTCAATTTAGGGCTACCCCAGGACTACACCAATGCCCTCCCTGCCAGGGGGGGAACAGAGGGAGCCTGGCATGCCCCCCAAAGGGCAGGGAATGTGGGCAGGATGTGGCACTGCCTGGATTTAGGGAAGCATTTATGATATTATTTTCTATTCATATATCATAAATGTTATAATCCATAGGAACTATGTCATGTTTGGTATCAATAGAAAGGTAGTAATTTGATGGGAATGATTATATAGTTTATGTCTAGGAATTCTATTTCGGTTAAAAGTTAGGAATTTGGCGTTCTATCTATACTTTAACTTGTATGCTTCTGTGGGAACGCCTCAGACAGAATGTCACCAACCATTGTGTCCTTAATGTTTAGGAATTTTTCAGGTAGAATGGTCCCAGGGAGTAACCTGATGAGCCATTAAGGAAATAAGGAATACAAGCATTGTGTCCTTAATGGCTCATCAGTTTACTCCCTGGGACCATTGTACCTGGAAAATTCCTAAACTTTAAGGACACAATGGTTTTACACACCTGCCTCTCTCAGGTATTTCAATAAAATAACATAAGTTAAAGTATAGATATAACACCAAATTCCTAACTTCTAATCAAAATAGAATTCCTAGACATAAACTATATAATCATTCCCAGCAAATTACTACCTTTCTATTGATACCAAACATGACATAGTTCCTATGGATTATAGCATTTATGAGATATCCATAGAAAATAATATCATAAATGCTTCCCTAAATCCAGACAGCATCACACACAGGGCTCTGCCCTGCCAGGGTCCCTGTCCCCCTTTGCCCCATTGCACACAAGGGGTGCCCCCCGCCACCGTGGACCTGCCCAAGGTCCCCCTAGCCCCACAAAGTCGACCTAGAGCATCCAGTGTGGATGCTCTAGGTTGACTTTGTAAGTTCCCCTTTAAGTCGAGTTTAATTTTAAGTGTAGACACACTAAGTCAACTTAACTAACTTAACTTTAAGTCGACATAGTTAAGTCGACTTAGTTAAAGTCGACTTAAAAGTGCAAGTGTAGACATAGCCTGTGAGACTCCATGTCTCCATCCTTATAGTTGGAATGAAATTTAACTAGGCAAACACATTTCAATGGGTGACAAATCTATCAAAGTGAGGAGTAAAACCACCCCAGGCTCTCTCTCCCTATCTATCGCTCTTCTAAGGAAGAAAAGAAACCAGCCTTTTGAATTTGGGGGAGATTGCTGACCAAAATCTCAGGTCAAGATGTTGCTGAGAACATGTGGTGAGGATTTTGCCTTGAGACATATCTAGTTGTTAAATTTTAGCTACTAGAAAGTGTTTTCTCTTTATTGATCTTGTAACCATTTCTGACTTTAATGCCTTATACTTGTAATCTTTCTTTGTCATTAAATAAGCTGGTTTTATTTTTCAATGTAAACTAATTCAGTACTGACCTATTTGGATTACCCCATTTAAAATAGCAAACTATTGTATATTTATCACTTACAGGGGCAACAGACATATATTATCTCAATTCGCTAAAAGAGGGCTGGATAGTACAGAACACACATTTTGGGGAAAATTCAGGACAGGGTGTGTGTTCGGGTCACCCTGAAAGTAATGACTAAAGCTGGTTGAAATGAGAGAATGGCTGATGTGTTGCTGACAGACTGGGATCAGAGTTGCTGGACCGAGGCTGCAATTATACACAGTTATACACGGACTCTCAGACTATGACCTGCATGCTGGTTAGCTTTTTGTGTGTAGCACAGGTTGGGAGTTACAACAGCAAAGCATTGTGAGGCACCTAAGGTTTCCAATCGCATATTTAAGAGCAAAAAATGCAAGAAAAGTTTGAAAATCATTCTGTAAATCAAGTTTTTAAAGAGTGAAGCATCATTAAATGAAAGAAAGAGAAATAATTATAGGACTCAATTTCAAACATACACAGAATGATTTTAGAACTCCACTCATGAAAGCAAACAAATAATTTTGTCCCACTGTATGATGGTTATAACTATATAGTCAATATAATCTGAAAGATCGTTGGTAACTGTGAAATCAATTGGTGGTCTCAATCCAATTTCTAATGTCAGAATCACAAATTCACTTTGTTTTTGTTTGTTGTTGCACTAGGTGTTTATGTACTCATTGTAACAGACAGGCCAAGACTTGAAGAACTTGCAGGCTAAATAGTTAAGACAGAGAAAAGGAGAGTGAAAGGAAGCTACTAGTAGCTTATTATCCACATTTTACAGATGAAGACTTGAGGCATAGAGTGATTATGTGATTTATCCAAGGTGTCACAGTGAGTCTGTGGGAGAGCAAGAAGTTGAACATAGATCTCCTAAGTCCCAGGCCACTGTCTTAAACACAAGACTACCTTCCCTCTGTAGCAATGGGTCATTTAGCTCTCTTGTTAATAGCCTTAAGAGTAAGGTCAAGATAGAACATGATCATGGAGACTAAGATACTCATTTTTAACTAAAGGTATTCTTTCTAGTTCAAGCACAGTAGAGGATCACTTTAGATTGCCACCTGTGCTCTTTCTTTGCTGTGGATAACTACCCCATTAGTTCCTGAGGTAACCCATCAACCGTATTTTGCTTTATTTTGTGATCCATCATTACATATATGTACACTCTCCCCGCTCTTTCCTCCAGCACTGCAACTCTAATCCTGGCCTTAAGAGAGATTGGAGAATAAGCCTGCCCTACATTGACCCCACAGCAGCAGCCACTGTCTCACAGAGCTGGGTATGGATCCCTGCACTGTGCATTTTGGTCTGAAACACAGGATCACAGCACCACTCAGGTTTGGCCTGGCCACTCCTTCAACATGATAATGGAGGGGCAGGTGGGCCAAATTTAAGTGAGTAGCATTTCAACAAGGTGCATGGGGTAGCAGTGCCATGTCCCATGTCCCGACACCTGGAATAGAGAACTGGGCTCCACTTCAAACTCCAAACCCACTTTAGGGCTTCACTTCCACACTGGGCCAGGAGAAGTATATGTTTGTCTAGGCCAGGGCCTCGCCATGGATCAGTCCTGCCTCAAACGTGCCGACTCATATAGAACCTTCCCAAGAGACACTGGTGGGTTGGAACCCAGTTCTTGAGAAATATTGACTAGAGTCTTATAGTATTAGCCATCAAATCCAAAGAATTTTATTTTTATCATTAGAATTAATACTTTTTTCATATACAAAGAATTAAATGTGCTGAAAGAATCATATTGGAAGTAATGGCAAAACCTCTCATCAGGCAAAGCAAGAGGGACGGGGGAGAAAACCATAGATCCCATTTGTTTGCTTGATCACGCTTTATTGTTACGCTTCATCCTCCCTTTTGTACTAATCTTCCCCACATCTGCCACCAGCTTGGCTCAAGCTCAAACAGCAGTGTCAATTCAAGGGTCAGAGAGGTCAGCAGTGACACCCGATGTAAGTGTTATTCACTCTGATGCCATGACAAGACAGATACAGCGTGGCCTGACCAAAGTGATGTATGTTAAATTTGTTGCAAATTACAGGCGTGATGGATTTATCGATGACCCATTGCAGCTGTCAGGATGTCTCTATCAGTCTCTCAGTTACGCATCCTCCTGATGCTCTGCCCCACCCCCCTGCTACCATCGAGTTAAGCAGGTGCTTGTTTTATGGTCACTGAGTAACACCTCAGGATGGAACATGAAAAGAGGCAAAGCAGCAGCACCCTGGTGTGAAACTGGATGAGTAGGTGTCTTAAAGACACAGGTTTCATTTCTATAGACTTCAGGTTTCTTTCACTGATGTGTAGAACTTAATCAAAATACCTATTATATATGAAATATTTGCAATATGTGTTCATGCTGTCTTCATCCAAAACATTTAAAGCAACAACAGCTGTTATCATTACTTACTAAATGTAAAATGTAAAAGACTCAGCCTTACAGTATAGGAATAGCGAGTGAAGATGAATACCTTTCAGATATAGTTAATAAACATGACAAAGGAATTTAGGGA
Source organism: Pelusios castaneus (assembly GCA_007922175.1). Lineage (NCBI taxonomy): Eukaryota > Metazoa > Chordata > Testudines > Pelomedusidae > Pelusios > Pelusios castaneus. The sequence continues at coordinate 543,561 of ML685801.1, forward strand.
GACAGGATGTAATTATTTCTCCTGTTGAAACGCGGCCTGATTACACAGAAGATGCCCCCTGCTCTAGTGCAGTGGGAACTTTAAAGACCTCAAGTAAACAGAACCTCAGTTTTCAAATCTCATCTGGAAGTCAGCACCTGCTTGTTATAACTGGATCATGGGCAGCCAGACATAGTAGTCAGAGCCAGAGTTCACAGTCACGAATCTGGAGACAGTTAGGTCAGGATACCAGGTGGTCAGGCGCAGGAGACAAACTGGATGTTAGAGCCACAAATCAGGAGTCATGTGCAGTCAGAATGTCAGAAAATCAAGCCAAGGGTGCCAGAACAGGAAGCATAAGGCACATAGCACAGAACAGGGTGGAGCCAAATTGTTCAGACAGCTTCCTGAACTTGCTGCTAGCTTAAGTAGGGCCAATAGGCTAATCAACTGCTCTAGGTCTCCACCAATAGGACTGAAAGAGCCTCCCATTGGGGATGGACTTCATGGTCCCAGGAAAGCAATCATCAACAGATTGCCAGAGGGAAGGCTGGAGAGTGGCTTTCCCTTCAGATCTAAGTTTGAGACCCATGGTTCATGACATCACTCATTCCCCAAGGGATGCCCCCTAGGTGACATGGGTTCAGGTGTCTCAGGCTGGCTCCTATGGAAGACACGACACAAAGCGGGAGCATGGACATTTTCCTCTGGGCCATATGCTTTCCTCTGCGCATTTCTCTGGGTCATACGCTTACTAATCAGTCAGGGACCATAATTTGACCTATTTAATTTTAGAATTAAGGACTTCACGTACAATGCATTCCTCTATCCCAATGGGGTGGTGCTTCAGATCTATGGGGAGATGTGTTCTCAGTGTATGGTTTCAGAAGTGAGATGTGGAACACAGGTTGCACTTTAAGAATCAAGGGAGCTGGAGACTGAAGGTGACCACGTTGATCTGTTGCTGAATGAGATATGGGTCAAGGAATGAATATTTTAGTTTCTGGAAGGGTCTGTCCATGGGAAGGTGTTCTGTTGAAAGCCATATCTTTTGTCTTAAGTGGTATTTGGAGCCCATTTGTCTGTGTTTGTTTGCATACCTTTTGCAGTCCACCTTTGCCTTTTAGGTGTCTTTTCTCTTCCTCTTGGAAGTGATGGATGTATTCTATTAACTTTGAGGTAGATGAGATGGGGGGAGATGTGGGTAGTTGTGGGTGAAATCAGAGGTGGTACTCATAGTGGATCAAAAAGGGGCCTGCGTTCTGTGGACGTTCATCATTGTATGAGAACTCTGGTGATTGTTGATATAGCATTGCAAATATTGTTCGAAGATCTGGTTGATTCTTTCCATTTGGCTATTTAACTGTGAATGGTAGGCAGAGGACTGGTGCATGATAGTTCCACCAAAAAGTCCAAGGAAGTGACTCCCCAAGGCCAAGATTGGGTATCCAGAAATTGGAGGAGACCCAGGGTTTCTAGCAAGGGATCTTGTTGCAGACACCCACCTGGCAAGGAGTTACAATGGTCATTACCATGGAGTGCATTTGAGACCATCAGAAGAAATGGGATGATAATCATTGTTTTTTATATTGTAGTAAAGTGTCCTGACAAGGTGGAATTGTGAACCAGTTGAAGAACCACCATTCTTGTAGGTTTGGGGAGGAATAGAGATGCAGTATCTCACAAGGTAATCCCCTCACAGGTGTCAGGACAATAGCTAACTCATTGGATGGAATTTCAGAGACAAAGGCAGAATGTATGACCGCAAGCAGATCCTAGAAGCAAGTCACATTAAGAAAACTATGGAATGTGAGAATGAGGCTTGGTTCTTTACCGGAGCTTCATTGGACAGAGCCATAACTTCAGAACAAGGAACCAGCCCTATCATTCCTGCTTCCAGAGCAGTAGGTCAGAGTAAAATTGAACTGTGAGAAAAATAGCGTCCATTAGCCCTGAGCAGGGACTCCAAGTTCTTGTAGGTCATAGACACTTGAACTGGATGATGGGCCTCTTCCAAATAGTTTTGCCACTCTTCAAAGGTAGTCTTAATTGCCAGGAGCTTCTAGTCCAAGATCTCATAGTTTCACTCAGAAGATGTAAGCTTGCTTGAGCAGGATGCAATGGGATATAGTATTAGCTTGGATCCATGCCTTTGGGAAAAGATTGCCCCACCTACTGTCCTGGAGGTGTCATCTCCTACAGTAGAAGTTGTAGAGGATATACCAGTACTAGAGTAGTGCTGAAGGCATGCTTCGATTGCTCAAATACTAAGCCTAGGGTGACCAATGGAACTTGGCTTTATGTCAAAAAATTCAAAATGAGCCTCCAGTAGAAGTTCACAAAGCCTAAAATTTTAGGTCAGGCACATTCTGGGAGGCTGCCCAATTGCAGACTTCTTATATACGAATCCATCTTGATGCCTTCTGGGGACAGGATGACATCTAGGAACTTTGTTGAGGTCTGATCAAAGATGTATTTCTCTAGTTTAGCATACAGATTGTGTTGTCGTAGTCTCCCAAGGACTGTGCAGACATGAGTGGTATATTGGTCCAAATTATCTGAGAATATCAATATATCATCTAAGTACACCACTTTGAACTGGGTCAGTAGGTCTTGTAGCATATCAGTAATGAAAATCTGGAATGTTGCTGTAGCATTAGTCAGTCTGAATGTCATAATTAAATGTTCTCAGTGTCCGTAGCAGGTCCAAAAGGTAGGTTTCCATTCATTGCGTTCTTGGATACAGAGATCCAGTTTCATGAATATACAACAGCCCCCACATAGTGAAACAACATGGGGATCAGGGTAATGCTTCCAGATTATCTGATCTGGGTTTGGTAATTGACACAAAGGCAGAAGCTTGCATTCTTCTATTTTAAGAAAAGGACCAGAATGCCAGCTGGTGAAGTTGATTTGCGGATGAACCTCTGGACCAGGTTCTCTTCGAGATATTTTCACTGTGCTACCAATTCATGCTCTGACATTGTGTATATAATCCAAATGGTATCTTCACCGCAGTTGAAGTTCTATGAGGCAGTCATAGTCCAAATATCAGATGGGAAAGCTCTCTGCATTCTTCTTCTCAAAGATCTCAATGTATTTACTCATGGTACTTAGGAGAAGTTCCATAATTTCCCCACTAGGTGTTTCAATGCAGACAACTACCCCTATTGAGCCTTCTTGAATGCAGTGGTCCCTGCTCCTGCTGTCAGCAGAGTTCTGACAGGAAGGTGACTTTCTCTTCTCACCTGCAAATGAGGGAGTCATGAAGGGTGAGTCAGAAGATGTCAAGGATCAGAAGAAAATGTGGAGAATGGATCACACAGAATTGTATTATTTCTCTGTTTCCGTAAATAACAGCCTGCAGGGGCACAGTCTCCTCCACAGCTGGACCTGAGGACAGCAGTGAGCCATCAGTAGTTTCAGTTGTGTCAGGTATGACCTTGCATAACAGGAGAATCTGTAATGCCTGCGCTGAAGCAGCATCCATGAAAATGTCTGCTGTTCCTGAATCAATGAGGACTTGTTGGAGGGGAATCTATTGGGGTCCCTTGAGATGCACAGCTGGATAGGCACCTTCAAATGGAAAGCCTGTGAATGGGGTTCAGGGTGCATTTTAGTGAGAATTAGCGTATAAGGAAGTACTCTTCTCTCAAGAGTCAGGCCAGTTCCTCCCTCAAGGATTGATTGGCTTGTTTCCCCATGATCTTTGATGCTCATGCTGGGTAGACTGAGATAACATGTCTAGTTGCATCACAATAGAAGCAAAAGTGACACTAACAGGGTGTTGTTCCTTTTCTTCAGGTGTGAGTTGCTGCTGAGCCAGAAAGGCTTGCATGGATTTGGCGAATGACACAGAAGCTGGGGCCATGGTACATAGTAAGGGAGGCTACAGACATCCTCCTTTCTCCTCTTTTCATTCTCACAGATGATTGTCTATGCAGATCATGAGGTTCACAGAGGCATTGAGGTCTGTTGGACTCTCTGGCTATGTCTACACTAGCAATTTAGGTCGACTTAAGAATGCTTAAGTCGACGGAAATTACTACATGTCCACACCAGGCTTTCATTAAGTCAACTAAGGGCATCCTTAAGTTGACTTAATAACTACCGCCTGTTAGGTCGACTTAAGGTCTAGGTCGACCTTATTAAGTTGACCTAACACAGTGTGGACTCCCTAAGTCGACTTAATTACTTAAGTCGACCTAGGGCTGGGGGAAGGGAGCCACAGCTTGAGGACAAGGGAGCCCCAGGGGCTCCCGGGGAAGAGAGCCACTGGCGGTTCTCTTTCCTGGGGCTCCCCTGTCCCAAGAGCTGACAGTGGCTGTCTTCCCCGGCACTCTGAGCACAGGGGAACCTCTGGGGATCCCCTGTCCATGGAGCACCGGCGGCTGTCTTCACCAGCGCTCCATGGACAGGGGATCCCCAGAGGTTCCCCTGTCCGCGGAGTGCTGGCAGATGTCTTTGCCGGGACCCACGCGGGTACCGGCAAGAAAGGAGCCCTGCTCCTTTCTTTGGGACCCACAGGAGTCCCGGCAAAAAGGGAGCCCTGCTCCCTTCTCTGGGTCCCAGCACGAAAGGAGCCCCACTGCACGGATCCCGTCAAAAAAGGGAGTGCGGCTCCCTTCTTGCCGGGACCCGTGGGTGTCAGCGAGAAAGGAGCCGCAAGTCCCTTCTCAGCAAGGACAATGGCTCCCTTCTCAGTGCGGAGCCAAGGCCCTGTCTACACTTGAAAAGTTAAGTCAACTTAACAAAGTTGACTTAACTTTTTAAGTGTACATATAGCCTCTATGTTCACCAGTTCATCTTCGATTTCTTTCCGAAAGCCCCTTCAGAACTGGTATAGCTATGCTGCTTCATTGTATTTGCTGTGAGGGGGTGGAATTGCACTGCATAGGAGGCCACTGTGCCTAGCCTTGTCCTCATGGCACCCTCATGACAGCCTTGGCTGATCACTCTCAGTGTAGTGTGTAGACTCAGATTTAAGATCTGTGGATCATGACACTGCCAATGCCGTTACATTGTTATGTTGGCTTTTAAAAAAAAATTGCTGAATCAGCAACATCACTTCCTGTAGCACATTGTTGTTTTTGTTGGTGATCTCCCATCGAAGTAAGAGATCAGACCTGTAAAAGCTAAAATTTAATGGGATCACAAGTTTGTTATTGTTCCTGTAAGAGATTCAGTAAGCTTTTGTATTAAAGAAAAATCATACCATTGTGTCAGGGATGGGAGGGTTATTTTGTTTTGTTTCTCTAGTACTTGACATTCAGAAATAGAGAAAAATCTTGTTCACCTTTTGCTGCATGCCAGAACTTGGACTATTAATACACTATGAATATTGTATTGTATTAATAAGTTTCTTATTTTGTTAATATCTTTTTCATTGTATTAGAGAACTCTACTTCGCTAACACAGTCCAGAAGGTACGCCAATATGATAGCAGAGCTGTTAACATGATCTAAATTATTTTAGGCTTATTGTATTAGTGACATCCCTTTCATGTTAACACCCCTCTTGTATTATATTAGTGAAAACAGACCCCATAAATGTGATAAGAGACTTGTATATGCAATATGCACACTGCTAATAAGATATATCAAATTATATTACTAGTCTGAAGAAGGTTTCTAGCAATAAAATCAATAAATAGCAAGATGCTATTCCTGCCAATTTGCAGTCATATGAAATATTTTATCATCATCATTCCTGCAGAAAAAATAATCAGTTCAATGGTGAAATTCTCCAGTATAGTACTGTGACCCACAATAATATACCTGTGAGTATCTACACTAGCATATGATGTCAGAGTGCTGATAACAATTGTAATTTGCATTTATTAATCATTATGAATAAACAGGTTGGATGGCAGCAATTTTCAGAACAACATTAGCAGATCTGCGGACTAGTCCAACTGACTAGTGCCTGTGCATTGAGGAGTCTTCACAGCGTTTAGAGGTAGATGGGTATGTCTATCAAATAGGACTGAGCAATAGAACTGACCCTCAGTGAATAAATGACTTGAAACTATTTCTCACAAAACCTTTGGGAAGGCTTCCAGTCATTGATGGTTGCATTAAAACACATCACAATAATTATGACAATGAATAATATATTTTACTCCAAATGGGCTCATGCCGATTAAAACTAAAATAGTTCTTAATAACAATAACATAAAACATTATAATCTGATATGAAACTGCCGAAATACCCAGCCGTCTGCTGCCTTGCCCAAATGTATAGGGCCAAGTTTTGTCTCTTTTATCCACATTGGGTAGCACTTTGGGGAAATAGCCCAGATGAACAATCCATTCAAATCTTTAGGATCCTGCACAGTAAGCAACTTCATAAATTAGAGTACCAACGATACTATTTTGTGTAGACAGTGTCTCTTTCAGATGTGAATGTTCAATATAGTGCACCCGATCTTTATGTCACTGATGTTAAGCAATTTATAAACTTCAAAAATAAACTTCCCATGATATCGTTCAATAATTAGCATTCCCAAGAAATTATTGCATTTGAAACCACTCAGGCTTGAAGGAAAATAAACCCCAAAATCTAGTACTTTCAATTGCAGAAATCTTTGGAGTTTTTTTCTTTCCCATTCCTCAGGATTTCTCCATGTTCAGTAACTACTCTATGCATGGTGGGTATAGTTTAGTTAGTATTTTCATTTGCTGCCTAAGTAGCAAATTACCCTGTAAACAGCCCACAAGAGCTGGTCTGTAATTGAATTGTAACTGTTGACTCTGGACATTTGGTATATTTGCTGCAAGAAGTAAATTTTCAAAACTTCATCGTGATGCAGTCAGACAAAATGAAAGGTAATATTCTTTATCTGCCACAGATTGCTGCAGATGAACTGCTTTCATAGGAGCTTAAATAAGATTTAGTGTATTCCATCCTTCAGCTGGCCACAATTGAAAGTGATCAGGATCAATATTGCTACCCCGGCATGCAGCCCTGTATTGTGCATCACAATAGAGGAGATGGCTGTATTCAAAATTTTCCCGTGTCAAATTAATTTCTATGTTATCCCCAAATTCAATTAGATGGGAACCCCGTGTAACTAAAAAAGTGTCCAACATCCCTCAGTGACAAATTACGGTGCTTAGTGTGCATATCAAGGTGAAGTGTTGAGCCTTGCTAATCTTCTCACTAATTCTCAATTACCGTAAAATGAAGCCATAAATCACACAGACAGGGGATCGATGGAAATGTTGTTTTCAGGGTGATTGGCAGCCTCCCCAAAGGTTTTCTGTAAGTTGGTTTAAGGTTACCGTTCTCCAAGGGGGAGGGATAGGGTAGTCTTGCTCAATCTCTATGATATAGGCCCACAGGCCTTTTGGGGATAGTGTGGAGGGGCAGCACCAATTTCAGCCCATCAGACATCCAATTTTTCTCCTTTTCATACCTGCTGTAGTAAATGAGAAACAAATTAAATTTCACTCCACTATCTCCACAGAAACCATTTAAATTTTTCATGGAAACTAAATTGTCCCTAGACAAATAGCCCCTTGATTCTATGAAAATATACTGGAGCACTGGGGACAGAAATAAATTTGTGTCACTCTGGATATGCCATTCTCTGTAATGTCATTCACTGCCGACCAATAAATGAGTCCCTCTCGGAACACAATGGGAAAGCCTTGAGCTCTGGTGGATTTGCATTGTTCCCCAACTCTTGAGCAGTCTCATATTCTTCCTGTTATTAATTTGCAGCCTGGGTTTTACATTCATGAGGCCAAGATTGAAATGTAAATGAGGTACAAAATAAGTAGTCAGCAGTAGCCCTGGCCAAGCAGCCTGTGTCATAGACTCATGGACGTACATGAAAATAGTTATCACTCAGAGAGATTAGCGGCTCGGCACATCAATCACTGTTGCAAGAAAACAATGAATAAAATCACCCCGACATGAGGAAGGAAATTACAAGAGCTTCAAAGTGGAAAGGGAATATGTAATAGTGCTACCTGTTGTTGAAGTACTAAGATGGCTGTAATAAAAGAAACCAGACTCCTTCTCTGGCCCTTTCTTTTTCCCCTATTCCTTCTTGATCGTCAAGATTTAAATTGTGCCGTTCTTGTCATCTCAATTTATCTACCAAAAGAGCTTCGGTTCCCAGTCTGGAGCTATATGATGCCGCTCACTGCACTCACACAGCTTTGAGTCAAATCCCACTTTAGAATGATGGGACCACCTCAGTGTAAATAAAGAAATAAGTAAGGGACGATTTCTCATGTTTGGCTGAGCCGTGGACAGTGCAGGACCCTGGGGTGGAAGACAAAAGTGGATTTACACCACGTTGATGGTTTCCTAATTCCTGGGCTAGCCAGGGACTGGTAGAGCCCCTAGTGTAAAGCAGAAAAGCCCCTGGGCTGCTCTAACTTAAACCATGCTCTGTATGGCTCCAGAGGGCCTTTTCAATAGCTATGAATAATCAGAGCACAGAGATACTCTAGCCACTCCCTTTTCACCTCCAGTTGCAAAAAAGTGTGTCAAGCAGCAACAAAGACAGCTCTGAGCTATTCAAAGACACCCTTATGCACGGAGAATTGACTAGGTCCACTGGGTAAAGGGACTGTAGTGTAACAGGGAACTGGGACCATACTTTCCACTGCAGTAAGTAATGTATTCATCATTTTAAGAATGAATTAACTCACCTTTCTAGCAGGTATCATATGCTTTTTACATTGGACATTTTTAAAAATAAAACATTTAAAATATTTTCTATTATTAGAAAGGAGTGCATTTTACCTAATTCTTCTGTATATCAAACATGAAATATGATGTATTACTTATGTTGAAAATTTTTTTTCCCTTGTGTGTTCTCATTGAAAAGAGAGCACAGAATAGTATCCTGTCCTAGGTAAGAATGTTGTTGTTCCAAGGTAGTATATTCTACTGGTTATAGACAGGTACTGAGAGTTCTTAATTATACAATTGGCTCTGCCACTAACTGGCTATAAATCCAGGGAAAAAATTCATAGCAAAGTGTCTCCCCGACTGCAACCCCAAAATTCTTGTTTTTAGGTCACAACAATTTCACAAGAATAAAAGAGAATTTTCAATAAAAAACATAATTCAAGGAATGTCTTCTAGTAGGATTAGTGCAAATAAAAAAGCCAGTGTAAATATTGCTCGTCTTTTATTTTGAGATTGTTTAGTTGGTTGTGATTGGTCCCATGAGTCATATAGAATTAGTGTTCTAGAGTCACATAGAATTAGAATTCTAGTTCCTCCATTTGATTTGGAGGGTTTTCAAAAATAACTTTGACTTGTTTGCTCAAAGGATATAGCTTCATTTTGTGTGCTTGCTCTGAAAAATCTGCTAGTGGAGAAAGCTGTGTACTCTAGTCACTAGTACAGTGTGCTAGAAGTTCACTCATCTTAGAACTCTGAAGACCACCAAGTGTTTCTGATGTAAAAACTAGTGAAAAATTGTTCACCAATTTTGTCCAGTCCGACTGGATTTGTGACCTTAAGGTGAGTCATTTAACCTTCTCATGCCCCAGTTTACCATTATTAATATAATAATAACAATAATAGTTTTCATGTATATAATACTTTTCATGGGAGGATTTCAAAGCACATTCCAAGACTTGCTATTATTATCCTAATTTTAAAAATGAGGAAACAGGAGGTTTACACAGACAGATATGTTTGTCCAAGATTGCATAGTACAGGAGTGATAATTAGAAAAGGAACCAAAGTCTCAGTGGCTGTGCCTACACTTGTTAATTTAAGTCGACTTAGCATGTCCACACTCAAAATTTAAGTCGACTTAGAGGGGACCCTACCAAATCGACCTAGAGTGTCCACACTGGATGCCTAGGTAGACTTGTAGGGGCTAGGTGGACCTGGGACAGGTCCACGGTGGCAAGCGGGGCACCCCTTGCCAAGTGCCTGGGGGCTCAGCCTTTGCCTCATTGTACCTTGGTACAATGGGGCAAAGGGGGACAGGGACCCTGGCAGGGCATAGGGGCATGGTGGGCAGGGCTCTGCCCTGCCCTGTGGGGGGCATGCCAGGCTGTGGCTGTGCCAGCCACCCTGGCAGGGAGGGCAGTGAGGAAGCCCTAAAGCCCCCTAAGTCAACTTAAAGTTGACTTAGGGCTACTCCATGCCCACACTGGCTAAGTCGACTTTCTAAAGTCGATTTAGCCAGCAAAGTTGACTTAAAACGAGGTTTTATAAAGTTGACTTAATTTTTCCTTAAGTCGACTTAAGCAGCTGCTTAAGTCGACTTAAGAAAAGTGTAGTGTGGATGCAGATAAAATTAAGTCGATTTAAGCAAGCTTAAGTCGACTTAATTTACAAGTGTAGGCGCACCCAGTTTGTGGCTCTAGCCCAGGGGTAGGCAACCTTCGGCATGTGTGCCAACAGTGGCACTCAAGCCCATTTGGAGCGGCATGCAGCACTCTCTCTGGCACCACAGAAATTGCTACTGCTGCCACCAAAAGCCACTCCTGGCATCTGGGGCAAAGGGATCCCAGCCATGTCAATGCCCCAGACGTGCCATATAAAGAAATTGCCCAGGGTGGCTCCTCTTCACAATGTGCTGCCATCAAAAGGAGCCATTCTGGGCAGCTTCTTTCCGTGGTGTTCCTGGGGACCCCCAAGCGGAGCCACTCCAAGCAGCTTCTTTCTGTAGCATGTTTGGGGACCCCTGTCCCCAGGCACACCACCAAGAGGAGACACTTGGGGTGACTTCTTTCTGGGAGCGGCTCCTTTCAGTGGAATGCCTGGGAAATGCCGCTGCCTCCCTTTTCCCCCACACTCCAGCTGTGACTGCCACCAAATTTTTAGGCAGCCACCAGCACCGGCTGAGGGTCAGGGAAGAGGGTCTGGCACGGGGGTCCGCAAAGGTTGCCGACCCTTGCTCTACCCACTAAACCATACTGCCATCTTACCGGTGTTAGCCATTGATGGTACTTTGAGGTTCAATAGATTCATGTTTGTAAAACACTGAGGTAGCTGGTTGAAAAAATAAACACAAGGTATTTTGAGTGTTTTCCGTTATGTGGACACTGAATGCTTTGGTCAGATAATTACTAAAAAGTGAGAGTTGAACTAAACGTGAGAAGCATGATCATATCATCACTCTGGTACAGTGGAGAAAGCAACACTTTTCTAAAATCAACTCTTTTGCACAAGAAAGATGTTCCCACTTTTGTTCTATGTTCATTTTATAAGCACAGTGCAATTGTTATCATACAGGGCTAACATTTGAAATGTAATGTCTCAAAATGTGTCCAGCAATCTTTATTCTGATTCTCTCTGAAGCAGTTCACTAAAGATAATATATGCAACCAAGAAAGGGAATGTAAAATTTAAGAAAAATAAAAAGCCACGATAAAAGCAGAGGTTCAAGCGTGTGTTTCTGTGTTCTTTGAAAAGGCTAAGAAATTGATCATGGAAGGGTTCGTAGAAGATACTGTGCCCTAGGCTGTTTTCTGCTCTCAAGTCAGAGGGCAAATCAGGCACAAGTTGTTATCAGAGATTCACATACCTTCAGTGAAATTGACTAAGGAGTAGAAGTAGTGCAACTCACTTAGATGGTTTACATTCTGACTAACTGGCTTTTGCTCTCCTACCCCTCTGCATTTCCTCGTGTTCCCATTGTCTTCACCCTTAGTGTCTCAAGATATCTTTTTAATTGCTTATCAAATGGATAGTTATTGTATCATAAAATCTTCAAAGCCATTTCCCAGTCCCATTCAGTTGGGGAGCTGAACTTTTATATGGTGATGTATCACAATGGTTTATGCTAATAAGCTTGTTAATAGCTCTAGTGGTGTTAACTCAGAGCATTAAAACAAACTGGTCCTTGCAATAGATTGGGAAATGTTTTATAAGGAGCAGCCATGACAAGGACAGTAAATAATGGCAGAAACTGGGAAGACTAAAGAAATACTTAGCTAAATTATTTATATGTTAATCAAAATACAGTTGTTAAGCAATATCATTAATTCATTACTAATTGTTTTGTGGATTTGTGATGAATTACATATCTGAATGCAAAATAAACCCTAGTCTATTTGCTCACCATTTTTTAACCTTTAATTTTATAAAACTTTCCCCCGCACGATCCTGTTTCTTGCCAGATTGATCACAAAAGAAGTAGATTTTCTGGGTAAATGTATGCTTTTAAAATATTTTTTCTAATACAATACCTTTGTGCAATGTGTGTATTTTATGTACAGTGCCAGTGCATTACATTTTGGAAAAAAATAGTAATATACCTAATAATATACCAATACCGTATACTTGTGCTCTAATAGGGACTATTCCATATATATTTTTGCTTAAAAAATTACACATTTTTAATAATACAGGCAACCATATTGGTCAATTCATAGACATTGGGTGTCAGGCTCATTTTCTGTTGAATGGGCTGAATTGCATTTTTAATTATGGTCTGTGTTCTGGAGCATAAATTTAGTGACTTTCACAGTGGTGTCAATGTGAAGTTTACACAAAGGTCACAAGCAGAGTATACCTTTTATGAGGTAACTCCAATTGTAATTATGATCCTTGTTTATTATTTGTTCAAAACTTTATTGCCATATTCAGTATTACTCAATGGGGAAACAATATTCTCCTTTCCATCACTTCTATCCATCCCCCTTTGTTTCTCTTCCTTCCCCACACACCCTTCTCTGTTGTCCATTTGAGCACGCAGCACCCACAGCAACCATTTTTGAAGGGACACTTGAACATTCAGCCCTTGAAGATTGTAGGCCAGCTATTGTGGGTCTGATTATGCTCTCGCTTATACAGAATTTACTCTGGTGTAGCTCTATTTTCATTTCTGGAGGCACTCCTGATTCTCACAAGTGTAAGTGAAAGAAGAATGCAGACCCAAGACACTAAAGAAGAAGTAGATTCCTGACATAAGCTTGGAAATTGTAGGCTTCCATCAGCACCTACATGCATGGCTTCAGGGAGACTACTCTCATTCTTAAATTTAAAGGATGAAAACCAAACCCTATCATTTCATTGTTGTCTCCACCCATTCTTGCTTGTCTTATACATTGTAAGCTCTTTGTGTGTTTCAGGAGTGTAACCACAGGTAGGCCCCAGTGGGCCAGGGCCCACCCACTTTGTCATAAGGCCCACCCATCTGATGCCTCTGCTCCACTTGCAGCTACTGGGCCTGGCAGCCAAGGCCATGAGCGGGGCCAAGGCACTGGTGCTAGTGTCTCTGCCCCACTTGCAGCCATGGCCGCTGGCCAGCCCCACAGCCGTGGCAGCAAAATTTGTGCCACTGCTGGGTGCTGTGCCTCTCTCTCTCCCTCAGGGGGGCAGCTTCCAGTCCTGTGACTGGAAGCTGCCCTGGGCCATGCCCACCCTACACTCTCAGGGGCTTGGCCAAAAATCAGGGGCTGGCTACACTCCTGGTGTGTTTGTACAGTGCCTAGTGCAATGGGATTATGTTCCGTGACAGGGGCTCTTAGGTGCTAATGCAATACAAATAAATATCACTAATAATTACATTACACAGAGTTTGGTAATGTCATATTTCTTCAAGTTTGTGGGGTGATATTAAAACCAAAGTTAACATGATCCTAGATATTTCACTTGATCTTAAAGTAGATCCTGTCACATTGCGTCAAATGGAGGCTATCAGGGTGCTACATAGAGCTTTACTGGATGCAAGGCATCAGTTTGCTAAGCATGAAGGCTGGTACAACGGACTGGAAGATCTAGCTGTGAAGGAAAGGATCACATACAATAGATGGGAAACCTCAGAAAAAATGCTGAGTTCATTTGGGACAATTTCTTAGATCTGGTCAATTAAAGATCCCTGCAAGAGGCCTGGATGAAAGGGAGGAAATAAATCCAAACACTGTCCATTTTCTTACCTCTTTTTCTCTTCCCCTCCCACCTTTCTCCTTGTGACTATGATTTTTCTTTTTTTCTTTTCTTTTCTGTGTGTGTGTGTTGGAAATATCATGGTTAATTTAAGAGACTTCAAGCATTGTATGAATATCTTGGTCTTTATTCATTCTTGATGTATAATATTTTTGTGTGAATGCCATATGCTTGTAGCTAGAATTTGTTTGGTTTGTAATAAAAACGAAGACTGGAAAAGTTAAATAAATAATAAATAAAAAATAATATTGAATTTTGCAAAATTTCAACAGAGCCAGAATTTCAGCCAAACTCTTGTGTGTTTGCAGGACTGAGGTTTTGGGTAGTTGTTGCCTTCATGTGAGACAACAACTATCCAAAACGTTGCCTTCATTTTGGGCCTTTGAGTGATTGTTGCCTTCATATTTTCCTTTTCTGAGGCTGGATGGAGGATACTGTCCTGAACTTCACAAGCTACCTTCTTCCTTTCTCTATCCAGTTGCCTCCGCTACTGTCTTACTTCTTCACTTCCAAATTGCCTCAGAAAATTACAGCTGCACAAGTGAAAACCAGAGCACAGATCCAGCTGACTTAACCAGCTACGAGGGTTGTCATCTCTAAAAAAAATCAACAACAGACACAAAGGCATCCAAGATGACCTTGATCCCATAAAACTGGACAGCTGGGAGTGTGATCTGAGCACCCTTTCAGATTTCCCAGGACAGCCATGTCAAAAAGATGCAAGTCTGGGGAAGTCTGGAAAGATGGTAACCCTATACATGATATAAAGTGAAATAGGGGGTAAAATAATTTAAAAATCAGTTGGAATATGTTCTCTTTATTTTATTAAAGTGCTATTCTTACAAAATTGAATGCTGTTTAAAGTGAAGCTGATTCACACTGAATCTGTTACATCATTAAATGACTGCTACCAAGGAAAAAACACCAGGAACCAGTAGATGTCTGCCTGTGAGCTTAAACAAGGCTGGGATGGAAAGTGCAAACAAATTCTCCTTTTGAGTAGCATGGTTGTCAAAAAGAGCACACAGAAAGAATCAGCTTGCTACACAGAGTGAAGTAAGTGATCTCTTCCCATTATAATCAGAAGACAGAGCCTGTGATATCTCTAGAAGCTCAATCTAAATAAGGCTCTATCTTCTCATTTCTTTCACATTATGAATAAAAACATGAAATTAGTTTTATGTCAGAAGAACAACCCTTAAGACACTTGTAACTTATAATTATAATTTCTAAGCTGTTTGGCTTGTCAGTATCGAGAAATTCACAACCCAAACTTCCAGCACTTTATAGACTAAGACATGTTGCACTAGCAGTTGAAAATTAACTATGAATCTCTTATCTGCATTCTGATTTATTAACTACAGTGAAAAACAGAAAGTAAAAAAATGTATCGTACATTCACATAATGCTAACAGAGAAGAAGCCTTCAGCTATTTCTAGCAGCTAGCCAATAGACTGATTCCAAAAAAATAAAATATATTTCCAAAATTTCCCAATCACTTGTAAATGTTTCTCAGTCATTTGCTCTTAATTACACGTTATCAGTTAGAATTTCAGGCTGAGGCCAGATTTTTACAATGAAAACTGAATAAATACAGAAGGCTCTTTTTAAAAATGATACATCCCATTTGTAAAGTTGGCCAGAAAATAGTAACATCTATTAACATTTTTTTAAGAAAAACATTTATTTTAAATATATCATTTTTTAAATTAAAAGACAGAATTTACCCCAACATTTTCTTGAAAAAAACTTTCCATTTTTTTTTATCAAAGAAGTGTTTCTCCCAAAAAATTTCAACCACTGGACATTTTATTTGTTTCTCTATTATTTTAACTTTTGCAGACATTTTTCTTGGTGTTTTTTAAATAATACTTTTCTTATTAAAGAAAAAACTGTGAAAAAAAAGTGAAAGGAAAATTATTATTTTTAATGCTGTCTATTGCTTTAGTATTCTGGTACCTTCTCACAAAAAATAGATAAATACCCAAATTTAGCTAGTGTCCTTTTATATGTAAAACTTTTAAATAATAAATATAATAAAACATCACTTCTGTAGTGCTCCTCATTCACAGATCTCTAGCACATTACAAAAGAAGGTAAGACATTATCACCATTTTATAAGAGAAGAAACTGAGACACAAAAAGATGAGAATTGTCTACAGTCACAAACCAGATGACTTGCAGAGTCTGGAAGAGAACAAATATTTCCTGATGTTCAGTCCAATCCCTATTTGCTATACCAGTGATTCCAAACCTTCTTGGCACAAGGGCCACAGATATCAATTTTACAACCCTGAAGGTACATCGGTCTCCGTGAGCAGGGGCCCCACCAGTGCCGGATTTAGGGACAAGCCAAGTAAGCCATGGCTTAGGGCCTCACATTATGAAGGGCCTCTAAATATGTCAGAGATAACTAAGAAAATTTATTCTAATTGAAATAATGCAAATAAGGCTTTTTGCAAGAAATATGCTTTATTTAGTTGTTTTTGTTGCATCTTTGCCTATATATATATGCAAATATAACAGTTTATCATGTATTTCTTTCATTGCCCTTTCTGTTATAATGTAATACACTTTTTTCTCTTTATTTTTTACAGTATGGGGCCTCTGATTCTTGACATAGCTTAGAGTCTCCGCATGTCTTAATCCAGTCTTGCCCCCTCCCCTGCAGCCAGACAGAAAGAATTCATCAAGGACATTGCCTCCCATCTCCCTGGCTGCAGCAGGGAAACTGCATATGTCCTGTATCCCTGTGCACTTCACCTGGGTCCCAAGGCAATAGCTTCTTTCTTCAGCTAGGGTGATGAAAGATCATTGTGTAACCTTCGGGTGGGCTAAAATTAATTAAATTGCCCTTCTCCAGTGCCTCACAGAAATACACCCCAATCCCTGTGGAGAAAGCAGCTGGAGACCCAGGACCCAGTCTGTATGGGACTCACAGCAAAGATTGCTCAAAGTTACCTTCCCACATTAAAATACTAAAAACAAACATAACAATGAACTTTATTAACTACTAACTAAATAAACCTTATCCTAAGAAAACAAAATGCAATTAACCAAGAACAATCCCTCCAGAAAACCCCCTGCATGAAAGATACCCAAGAGTCCCAAAGTCCAGGTGGAGTTCACCCAACTCTCAGCTACAGTCTTTGTTCGAATGTAGAGGCTTGAGTGGCAAGAAATAGCTGTCCTCTTCTTCTTCCTTTGCTGGAATCCTCTGCAGCATTCCATGCAGGCTTTTTCTTCTCCTTTGCAACCAGCCCTCAGTCCCATATGCATGTCTGCAAAATCTGTTGCAGATTACTCCATTAGAGGGAGAAAACATCTTGTTCACTCCTGGCTCAGCTTCTCTCCTGAAAACTGAGCACATGGGCTCTTCTCAAAGCAGCTCCTGCCTGCTGTCTGCACAGACTGCTGCTCTCATGTCATCTGACTGACCCCACCACATCACATCAGCAGGGCACCCTGTGGAGCATGCTCAAAAATTGCTACCACTCCCTGCCTCTAGAAGTTTCTGGTTGTGGGTAGCTAATCTGCCCAGAAACAGTAACCCACCCTCAGCAGGTCTCTTAAAGAGATAGCCTTTTTAGACATATGGGTTACAATTGCTCCCCTCCCTCTAGCTACGGCTGGGACCCCAATACCTATGCACATAGTCATAGTGCTTTGCTGTGCTCCCTGCTACAGCCAGGAGTAGGTGAGAGCTGATCTCCCATCCCCTTGGCTGCAGCAAGAAGACTGAACTGGTCTTTTAGCCCTGTGGAAACATGCTCCACCTGAGTCTTTAGGCAGTGGCTTCCTTCTGCAGCCAGCAGGAGGGAGCCGCAGGCCACTTTGAATGCCTTCACAGGCCACTTTTGGCTCCCAGGCCACAGGTTAGGAAGCACTGTGTTATATCATGCAACAATGCTTTACTCGAGACCACAACAATAGCTGTATAATTAATAAGGTTCCCATAGTAGTCTGAGGCCTGTTCCACACTGCCGCGCTAAGTCAACAGGAGATACAAAATCTACATTCTATGTGTGTCTCCCGTTGACTTACTTAGTCACACTTACTGAGGCCTCTTCACTCAGCTGCATTGACCGAAAATCCTCTCTCTTTGACACAGCATTACTCTTTCTAGAAGGGTGGAGTTACAACGTCGAAGGGAGAGCACTTCCAGGATCGACTAAGCGGATCTACACTGGCCGCACAATCTATCCCACTGTGTCCATGGGGATCTACGCAGCATTTGCAGTGTAGACAAGGCCTTGTTCTCTTAGGCACAAGGGGATATGAGTGCTATGTAAACTGCATACTTAACTTCAAGTAACAAATGACCCAGTGGTGATCTCTTCTACTCCATAAACACGGATGTGTACAGGAAGTCACAACCAGCATTTTCAACAAGCAGCACTGTGGCATGGAGCTCTAACAGGAAGTAAAAACAGCTGATCCCTTAGAACCTCCTGAGCAACAAAGATTCTTTTCCCCCACTCCCTGAAAAATATATTGCAAATGATTAGAAATGAGTTGATACTGGAAACATTTATCACCTGAACTGTGGGGGTTCCATTAACATCAGGCTCATTTCCAAATCACTCCTGTTTTGTTTTGTTTTTTTATTTTATTTTAGAATATCAAAACCCAGTGACATGAATTTGCATAAATAAACCATCTTCTGACCATTTAATAATCAGATTCATAATCTGATCTGGGATGCTTACCCTCCCCCTTCTCTTTGAGAAAAGAGCTCTTCTAACACATTTCAGGTTAAGCCAAATACAAAGAAAAATATTATTTTTGAAAATGGAACAAATGACAGCAAAGAAAATGTTCTAGACTCATCTATAAAAAAAATCATTCAACATTTAATAAACTCTCAGGATATGACTGGGTTCAAATGCTGATCATAGATTTGTGATATACATTGATTGTAACAGATTAAAAGTTAAAGTTTATTTGTGCATAAATCTAGTAGATGAATATCTAATGTACATTTCTTGTTTTAACCACAGTAATATAACACTTTAAAAATTTATCCTTCAAAATGACTTCTACACATTTTCTTTTGTATTGGTTATTTGCCAAATGATTAAGTTAGACGTAGGGTGTCTTTTTGTCAAATCTTTTTTAAGAAAATAAAAAGGCTGCCACTTTTAATCATTTTGTAACACCAGAAAGTCAGTAAAATCTTCAGAGCTATTGTGTTTTTTTTGCATTCTCCCCCCTTTCTCTCAGCAGATGTTTGACTTGTCTCATGTAAAAGACAAAAATTGAGTTACATCTTCAGAGTGCAAGATCTGCAATGTTTTCTACAGTTTATTAATGTTAACCAAATAAAAATGACATTAGTGAAAAAGATCTACATGATATCTCAGAACTCCCAAGATTAGGCCAGATGGTCACTTCTAACTGATATAATCTAGTAAAAGTCTGTTGAGAGATAGGCTATTGATTGAATTTCTGACTTTAAATGCAAGCCCATATCTACACATGTCCACACTGATATCAGTTGCTTGAAATCCAATACAGAGGTGTAGATTGGGAGATGATGTTAGTTGCTATCTATTAAAACTGTCAATTCCATCTGTTGTCTAACACTTTAAAATGGTGTGTGTAGTTTTTAATAGATCAGTATTAGATTAAGTGGCCATATATTAAGGTTCTTATTGGCTGGGAAATGTGGCTAAATCAGTAATTAAATGACACAATGGAACAGGAGCTCTATAGGCTGGAACTGGACCAAAATTCACATCAAGCAAATACTGTAATTTAAGATTGCAGGAATAACCATATTTCCTCTAAGGAAAAAAAAAAGGATCAGTAATGCACAATGTTATTGAAATTCTCTTCAATACTAAGCATGTGATGATCAAAATGTAGAGGTATTATTATCCTGCTATCCACATGCTACGTCCACAGGTACTTCAGTGACCCTCTGCACATCTGCCAAACTGCCACAGCCTGATGACATTCCCAGTAGAATTGTCTCAGATGGCTGGTGACAGCCCCATCAAAGCAGGGCTGGGACTCTGTAGTGCTGAAAGTTCCACCTCCTTGTTGAAATAAGGTTGAAAACCATGGCTGTTCTCCCAAAGGTATGTAAAGGTGCTGGTTTCAAGTATTCACCCTCTCCATAAGTGTGCAGCTACTGAAGATACTTAAAATTGAGAGACAGCATAAGAGAGAGCTGCATTTATAGGACTGCCAATAAGACATCAGACATCTACTGCTGTTTAGATTTAATCCAATAGGGAGGCTGCTGTCCTCAAGCCATATGTACCAGTATAACTGCAGGCAAGGGATAACTGCTAGGTTTGAGGAAGGGAGGAGTGGTAATAAACAAACTAAAACTGAGAAAGTGCTATTTTAATAATACAAAGAATGGGCCTTAAAGAGAGATATACAATACTTATCGTGGCATAATTTCTGCATGCGGAAACAAAATGCACACAAACAGTATTATTAATCCTCCGGCTCCACGGGAAAGGATTAAAAGTGAGTGTTCCATAAAAACTGAGGGTTTATTTTTCTCATAAAATTGTTCAGAGCAAATAAATAATCTCTAAGCCCATAGCTTGGCTAATAGCCTCCAAAAATGGAGGTGAGTATTATTTCCTATGAAATATTGTTTTTGCTTCAACCGTGTTCATTCCCCTTTCATGCTCATTTCCTGAGAATGATCCAGTTTATGCAGGAATGTTCCCTGCAGCAACTGGCATGGAACTTGGCGGGATGAGCACAGGTTTACAGGAGGGAAGAGTCTGAAAGCGGACCCATGAAGCCACTCTAAGGGCACCTAGCTATAATGTTAGTTGTGTTTACAGCATCTCTGAAAATAGTTCTCTTAATAAACAGAAATTTAGAAACATAGAGTCCTTTCACGTTATCACCCTACACGTGGTACATGAAACATGAATCAAAATAGTGAATGTTAAGTGAATGCTACAGGATAGTTACACAATGTAAATTGTGAATTCAGACACACAAGTATTCATTGCAGAAATATGATTCTAAGACTTATGCTCATCGAGTCAGGAAACAGAAACAATATCATGTGACCTACATGACCATTCAATCAAAACTAACCAGCACAGTTCCAGTTTCAAATATTGAATATTCAAAACCAGTTGCTTGTGAACTATCTATGGCAGTAGTTCTCAACCTATTTATTATTGTGAGCAACATATGAAGCTTTCCATAGGTTATGTGAGCCACATACATATGATATATATACTCCCTGTATGACCCTGGGGGTGTCACGTGGGCCACAGCTGTGTCCTGATTGGACTGCAAGCAGCACATGGGCCACCTCCTACCTGCAAGCAGACTCCTTGGCTATGTCGACACCTAGAAACTAGGTCGACCTTATTAAGTCGACTTAAAGAGTCTGCACAAGACTCTTAAGTCGACTTAAATATGAACTTATTAAGTCGACCTGGAAAGTCCACACTAGACTCGCTAAGTCGACTGGTTAGGTCAAGGCTAGGCTAGGGCGGCTGGGGGGGCTGGCTCTCCCCAAGACAGGCAAGCCACTAGCCGCTCATCCCAGGGAGAGCCAGCCCTCCACAGGGGTGGTTCTCCCCAAGACTGGCAAGCTGCCACCGGCTCTCTTGGCTCCCTTCTCCCTGGGTCCACTCAGGTCCCAGGGAGAAGGGAGCCTCGCGGTCCCTTATCTGGGACTGTGCTCCAGCTGAAAGGGAAACCCCAGCATTTCTCTATCAGCTGGAAGGCCGTGCCGGCAATTGCTGGCCGTCCAGCTGATAGAGAAACCACGGGGATCCCCTGTCGGCTTGATCACGCTCCCTCTTTGCCCGGACTCCATGGAAAGTCCTGTCCCTTTTTGCCCGGACCCTTAAGGAAATTCCAGTGTGGACGTGGAACAAATCAAGTCGACTTAAGCCTCCTTAAGTTGACTTAATTTCTAAGTGTAGATGCACCCCTTAAGATGATCCAGCAAGTGAGGGAGGGAAAAGCAAGTGATGGGGGGGGGGGGGTAGGCCTTCAGGGACCAGGCAAGTAGGACAAGGAAAAGATGAGGTGTTGCTTTCCTATTGTGTCCTGTGTCTGATGAAATGTTCAGAGAATCAGCTGTCACTATGCAATTAGAGTCAAGTGATCTCCATGGGTGGATTGGAGGTTATGTGGGATGACATGTGTATATGTGTTACATTATACCAGTGGCCCCCAAACTGTGGCTCGGGGCCAAAAGTAGCCCATGGGGGCTTTAAAAATGGCCTGCAGCTCCCCTACTGGGGATACAGAAGGGAGCCACTGCCTAAGAACCCAGGTGGAGCACATTTCCGCAGGGCTAAAAGACCAGTGCAGGTTCCTTGCTACAGCCAAGGGTATGGGAGATCAGCATTCCCCTCCCTCTGGCTGTAGCAGGGAGCATGGCAAAGTGCTCTGCGTAAGTCCATAGAACTGGGTGCCTTTGCTGGAGCCAGAGGGTGGGGAGCACTGATCTTCTGTCCCCCTGGCTGCAGAAGGAAGCCACTGCCTAGAGCTCCAGTGGAGTGCTCAGGGCTATATGATGGGTGTGGTTTCCCTGCTGCAGCCAGGGAGATGGGAGATCAGAGAGGAGGCAGACTGCTTTTCAGGGGAGCCTACTAGCCCTTCAGAGCTGTAAAATTGATATGTGTGGCCTTCGAGCCAAAAAGTTCGGGGACCACTGCACTATACATATTATACCTTCTATGTTATGTTTTCATATTTATATTTTAATGCAATGTTTATGAAAAACTAATGCAAACATAATGATGACAAAAAAGAGTAATAGCGTTTAAGGCCAGAAGGGATCAACAGATCACATAGTCTGATCTCCTTTGTATCACAAACCACCAACGTCTCCCAGCATCCACACAATGAACCCAACCATAGAAATTAGCCCTCAGGAGACTAAATTATTATGGGCTACAAGGGGAAAACAAGAGGGACCAAGATGCACCAATGTTTAAGGACCATGTAATGACAGGGAAGTCAGTGAGTGAGACATACTCGATGAGGGCCTTATTAATAGCCTGCGAGTATTTTTGAAAATATAAGACAATGTGTCTTGACATAGTAGATGTCATGTGACCCCAATCTGCCTGACATTCCTAATAAATGTGCTTTCTGCTCTAAACAGTGCCGCATCAGAAGGCAAACTTTCACCAGTCACTTTCCAAATCATTACTATTTTAAAATAATATGGACCAGATTTTCAAAAGAGGTCAGCACCGTGCAGCTCCCAGGAAAAAAAACATCCTAGTCAGAGCATCTCTATGTACAGCTGAAGATCAGTCCGTTCATGCGATGAAGTAGGAACTGAGCTCTTTTGAAAATTTGGCCTTAATTATGGGTGCTGAGCACTTTGAAAATTGGGCCATCTCAAACTAAACTGATTCACAGTCACCAATATAAAAACTAAAATGCCTCCTAGCGGCCAATTCCTTGGTGACTGGTAGAGCTAATTTTCTGATTTGGGCACCATAAATATCATCAGGCCAGTTATGTACGTGACTGTGAAATCCCTTCCATGAATTCAGATTGCTTGCATGAGTTAAAATGACATCACTAAAGGTTGCAGAATCAGGGCCTGAATTTTTTTCTTTATTTTCAGTTCCACACAGAGTGATTTGCCTGACAAGGAACCACTGAGTAAGACTGTTCCTTTTGCAAGTTATTGCCACGACTCTTCTTTTTTTGCGAATTGTTTATGGTTACTTTTTTGCAATATCACTTAGTACAGTCCCTCTCTGCGTGTATCATTATGATAACAATGTGTCTGTCTGCTGCACCCAGCAGGAACAACCCAGAGAAAAGATTGCAGCTCATTATCATTTATTATCATAACTGAGAGAGATTAGAAACCTAATAGAAGCTGAGAGAAGAAGTACGTTAGGGCATGTCTACCCATGCTCACTGTTTGAACTGTGGGGGTGTAAATAACACAGAATACTGAAGTGCTGTGCTGTAAATCTCCCGTGTGGATGCTGCTGGTGTGAACTAAAAGTTTTCCTGTTCTCACTAACGAGTCTTCTTCAAAGAGGGCTACATTGATGTAAGTAGGAACCTTGCAGTAGAGGAGAAGGAGAGCAGGAGCTGGGAGACGTGGGGGAAGGAACCAGGTCCTGGAGGATGTATATGAGCAGAGTGGGAGAGGGGTGGAACATGAAAGCAGAAGGGGACAGAGACAAGCTAGGGCTACAGGGGAAGAAAGATCTAGTTTTCCACTAGAGCACACATCCCTACAGAACCTGAAACGGAACCCAAAGTCCTCAGTTTCTTCAATACTCTGCTGTCAGCAAATACTTGTGATTGAAACCAACTGGTAATGGATATGTCTCATCCCCTCTCTAGTGACTGGACCACATAAAGTATAACAGCCTGAGACAGCTATCAGTTACTCCATTAGTTTAAGTGGTAGCGGTCTGTGCTGCGACTCTGAAAGGGGAATTTAATACCAAAGACTCAGATTTTCAAAAAAAGACTAGTGATTTTGCCTGCCTACATTTTAGGATGTCCAATTTGATACCTTAGAGAAGGGTTGATTTTTAGAATAGGATGAGCATCAAAAAGTTGGACAGCCAGAACCAGAGGCACCTAAAATCACTAGTCAACTAATCCCAGCAATAATAAATAATGCAAGTGCTGCCTGTTTTATTTGTCATATTTAAAATATTATAAGCTCATTTTAAAATTAATAATTATTGTAACTTGTAAATACTGTAGCAGCTAGGATCCTCAGTCCTGGACCAGGAATTTCTAGTGCTAGATGCTGTACAAATACAGTACAAAAAGACCACCTCCATTTTAAAGAGTTTATAGTATAAGCATAAAGGCTATGTCTACACTAGAAAAGATTAGGTTGATTTGTTAAGTCAACTTAATAAGGTCGACTTTAAGTCGACTTAAAGTCAACCTTATTAAGTCAACTTAACAAAGTGGTTTCCATGGACGTGGACTTAGTCCACTCTGTTATGTCAACCTAACTACCCTTAGGTCGACTTAATAAAGTGGACTTAAGTGTCCACGCTGTGGTTAGATTGACCTAAGTGAGGGGTAGGTTGACCTAAGGAGGGTTAGGTCGACCTAACCGGATGGTCTTACTAAGTCGACCTAAGCTTTCATTAAGTCAACTTAAAGATTTTCTTAAGTCAACCTAATGAAAGCCTGGTGTGGACAGGGACTAAGTTAGGTCGACTTAATCCTCCTTAAATCGACCTAACTTGCAAGTGTAGACATAGCCAAAGTGTCTCCACAATTTCCATCCTGCTGGACCAAAGTGACACCGAATTCAGGGACTTTGCCACTGAAATTAGGTCCAGCATGCCACTGAGAACATGGGACCTTGTTTATTTGGGCTTATGGAAAGAACAAATGCAAAACTATTTTTGATTGGCATCCGCTGTTTGCATAGGAAAATCATTAGAATAGAAACAAGTCTTTGCATACTTTTTCAAAAGATGTGAACTAAGCCACAGTGTATGACTCTGATAACTAGTAGTTATCAGCTGATATTGTATTGCCTGTTGAATAAAATTTCCCAGTTTTTCTTTGTCTGGGTGGGTTCCTGGCATTACCTGACGTTAATGTGTCTGTGAGAATAAGCTCTGACCCCAATGATGTTGCTACATGTTAAGTTTGCAAAATTTTCTTAGGAATGAAAATATGGGTCTCTCTACATGACAATTAGACACCTTCCTCTGTCCCATGCCGGTTGGCTCATGCTAAGTGGGTTGGGCTAAGGGATTGTTTAATTGTGGTGTAGATGTTTAGGCCAGGGGCATAGCCAGCACCAGTTTTCTCACTGGACCCCTGAATCTGCAGGGTAGGCCTGACCAAGGGCAGCTTCCAGTCATGTAACTGGAAGCTGCTGATGATGCTCCACTTGGTAAGTAACAAGAGGAACTGTGGGAGGAGAGGTGGTAAGATGAGATCCGGCCACCACAGCACCTGGCAGTGGCACAAACTTGCTGCCTTGCCTGTGGGACCAGCCAGCAGCCACAGCCATGAGTAGAGCAGAGGCACCGGCATCTCTGCTACACTCACAGCCATAGCTGACGGCTGCTGGCCAGCCCCTCAGCCACAGCAGTGAAGTTCACGATGCTGCTGGGTGCTGTGTTGGATGGGCCTCATCTCCAAGTGGGTGGGCCCCAGCCCACCCATGGCTATGCCCCGGTTCGGGTTCAGGCTAGGGCCTAGCTTCTAAGACCTTACAAAGTGGGAGGGTCCCAGAGCTCAGGCTGCAGCCAGAGCCCAAATGTCTACACTGCACTGAAACAGTCCCTTAGCCTGAGCCCTGCCAGCTCGAGTCAGATGGTTCAGACCAGCCACAGTTGTCTAATAGCAGTGTAGATATATCCTGTGAGGCTCTGTGCTTTCTCCGCTGCATGAAGTGGAAATATTGTCCAAAAAGAGACAAGTAAATACAGAAAGGTGTAGGAGAGCTTGTAAAGAGTCTTCTCTCCCCTACCAAGGTCTCCCAAGCCAGTGGCATTCAGGAAATTCTTGTGTTTCTAGAAGTGGCGGGGAGCAAAATCACCAGTATTAACAATACGCTCACCTCTAAAACCAACAAGTCATAGAGCACAAAACCCCATGGGAATTTAACATTGCTGAGATCAGAATTAATCTTCAGTCCAAAGCTTCCACCCTCTTTCTTCCTTGGGGGAGAAGACATAAAGCCAGAGCCTGCCTCATTTAAGTCAATGGGACTTTTGTCATTGACTTTGATAGAACCATGAGCCAGCCCTTGCAGTATGATTTTATAAAGCACTTCTTTAATGATTCAAAACTGTGTATCTAACTATTGATTTCAAAGGGAGCAAAATTGGGTCAATAAGGAATACATTTTAAAAGCCCACCCTTCATGTGCAGCTCAGGACCAAGCCGGGAACTCGTCACAGCAGTCACTACACAGTACTGCCAGCACCAAGCATTCAAAAATTATTAGCTGGGTGCCCAAAGTGATGAGACTGGTTTAAAAAGCATGAGGTTTTTAAAGGGAATAACTTGTGAGTTCTTATTATTTACCATCTGGGATCAGACTCTTTAGAGTTCACATTTTTCAAACTTTCTTCTGCAGCATGAGAGCTAGAAAGTTAGTTATATTTAAATGACAGATGAGAAGCTCACCTAATCACATGATACCAGGATCTGGGGCTTTAAGAAAACCATCAAATAGTGCAAGATTTGTGACAAAATCATGAGAATTGACAACACTGTAAATATCAAGATGCCAAACAGGAAATGTCAGAAGGTTGTTTTTTATTATCCTTTTTCTTTTTAAGTAATAATAATATTTATGAAATACCCTCTTCTAAGGATGCTCTGCGGGCTTTTACCAAAAAAAAAAAAAAAAAAAAAATGGTATAAACCTTCCTCAGCGGACTTCCAAAGAAAAGAAGGTTTCCATTATTGCCAAAGAAGTTAGGATTCTATCCATGATTTGGAGCTACAGATAAAACTGTAAGATGCAACTGGACTTGTCTGATAGGAACACCTTGCTCTTATATAGCCCATTTTCAACCACCAACTCAAAGAACTTTCCAAAGAAGGTAGGAATCATTCATCCCTATTTACAAATGAGAAAACTGAGGTACAAATAGATGAAATGACTCATACAAGGTCACCCAATAGGCTACTAGAAGAGGCCTTTGACAAATAAACCCAGGTCTGGAACCCAGGGTCCACAAAAGCCTTACCAGAGTCCTAGCCACAGGACCACTCTGCACCCCTAACTCCAACAAGTTACTTGCTTAAGCCATGTATAAGAGAATGCCAATAAAATGTAATTTAAATACATAGATTCAACTTAGGCATATAGCAGTAAAAGAAAGAATCATGTCTGTTTGGGATTTTTGTTTTTTGAGGGTTTTTTAAAAAAGACAAGTATCATGTGTCTGAGAAAAACACTGCCTTTTACAGCTGTTTGGAAATTTGAAACTCTAGCTGCTAACACTGGGCCTAATTAAATGCACACGTCTGAATTTGATATTTGTTGTTGTCTAATGCTCTTTTTGAGCTCAAACTGCAAGACAGATTCAAACCTGACACCTCTGGATTTTTATTAGAATAATTTTCCCTGCTCTCAACATAGATTTCCCTGACATCAAAAATATGGCTTAGATATCAGGATATATTGGATTGAAATTTAACAAGCTTTTATCATCTACTGTTATCCATTCTGAATCTCTTGGCTTGCCGAGAGTTAATTGCCAAAAGATTTTATGATACATCTAATTGGTTCAGTCATCTTGCTGTACCTTGAACCCAGCCAGACTGCCGGTACACCCTGAACTTAAATACCAGGTTTAGAAGACCCCATCAGTTATTTAGTATGTGCTAGGAGCATGCATTTTCTTTTTTGCTCCATGTGAAAATAGTTAACCACATGGAAAGGGTTCCACCTCTCCACTTTGCAAAATGGTGAAATTAAGTTTTCCGTATAGCTACCAAGGGACTGCAGTAAATTACCCTGGTAACAGAGTTTACATTGATTCTGAAAAAGCACTTGTCCATATGTAACAACGATAACCTTTTAGAGAGTTTGGAAAACAAATCTGACACCCCATTAAAAGGCAAATGATTTTTTCTCCACACAAGAAAAAGAAACTTTTAAAACATAGAAGGCTATTAATAAATAATAGGGCTTTTTTATAGGAGAGGCTGACATGAAAGCTTAAGCTATAAACTGTATCAGAGGCAGTATTTTGACTTGTTGGGTTTATTTGTCAAAGCAGTGAGATGGGATCTCATTTTTATTAGCTGTACAAAAGATATTTTATTGAATGTCACATTGTAATTTGATTTTAAAAGGAATAGAAAAAAATTACATTTTCTCAGATATGTAATACTGCAAAAACATGATATTCAGACTAACCACTAACACAGTGAGGGATAATATAAGTCATCCAAAATATACTCTAGTGCACTATCAATGAGAGTGTATCTTTTCAATGTAAAAGTACCAGAATCTTTTCCCTAAATTCAGGTTTACCTATAATTGTCAGAATTAAAAGTTATTTTAACATAAAATAATATATACAAAGAATTAAATAGTTAAATCATTTTATTTTTTTTAATATTTCAACCCTTATTTCTTAGAGGTTTTTTTATTAATTTGGTAAACTTTTCCATGATGGGAAGACTAGTAATTAACAGCAGAGTATGACTGGGAATAAGAAGACCTAGTATAGGCTGTGGCCTGTTCTTTACAACTGACTTAATGAAAAACTTTGGGCAAGTTATTTAACCTAGAAACAATATGCGTCAGTTTCCAGATTTTGAACACCCCAAAAGCAGCATGTCAAAATGGTGTCACTGGTCTGATTCCAGTTCTGCCATAGAGTTCTACTGAGATATTGGGCAAGTCATACAATGCACCCTAATTAAAGAAGCAATAAGTCATTAATATTTAAAAACTGACAGGCCAGTCTTTCTCAGCTCCTGCAAAAGAAGCACATGGGTTTTTAAACAATGATATATATTTTAACTGTTAGCACTTGTACTGGACCTCAACTGCTCAAGTAGTGTATTCACTTTATCATGTCGCTCATTTGACATCACCCTCTGGCAGCTGACAGAGCCCAGACTCTTGGATGCTGGATTCCTGCAAGAAGAAACAGAGTGGGGCAACATTAGTGGGTTAACAAAAATCATCCCGAAAAATGGAAATAGAAAGATGTATATACACTGTGTTAAGCTACGTGCAACCCCACAACCATTTACCCCCACTTGCTTAAAATTCAACTTACCTTGCCGTGAGTCTCAAAGGCTTGTTCATTCCTCTTCCCCTAACCAGTGGTTCAAGAAAGAGTCCTAGGTACTATATATTTGTCAGGGGGATATTAGTAGGGAAGGAATTGACTGGGCTGGAGGCACCTTTAGACATCATGTACCACCACCAGACCCAGGCCCTCACACCTCTGATTCTAACTATTTATTATTATTTAATATTTAGTAGCAAGTAACACCCAGAAGCCCCACTGTTACAGCCCCATTTTACAAAGTACTGGGAAAATACATAAGAAGTATTGGTTATTGCCTCAGAGAACTGACAAAGATCCTAGATGGAGACACAAAAGAAGAAAGACAAATGTAACTCCATACTACAAAATGGATCTGAAGCTTTAAGATGGGATTTTTAAAAAGCACCTTGGAATTTGTGAGCATAGATACCACTGATGTTCAGTGAAGCTTGTCCTTCTAAATCACTGAAGCACTTCTGAAAATTCCTTACTCATCTTAAATGACCTAAGAGTGCACAAAACTCATATTAAAAAGTCCTAAGGAAATGAATAATAACCCAATAGGACTGAATAGAAATTCAACAGGGCTCTATGACAATTACAGTAGAGAGAAAGTTTCAAAAGGATCAAAGGGATTTAGGAGCACAAGTGCATTGAAAGTGTCATGATCCTAAGTCCCTCATGCCTTTTTGAATAAAGACTGGCTTAATTTTATTAAGTCGACTTAAGGGCAGTGAGGTCAACTTACTAAGTCCCCGTTCAGGGTAACCACTTTGTTAAGTCGACTTAATAAGGTCGACTTTAAATCAACTTTAAGTTGACCTTATTAAGTTGACGTAACAAAGTCCACCTAACTTTTTCTAGTGTAGACATAGCCAATAATTTCTATTCTCTATGTAGTTATTATATCCAGGGTTTTAGTTAATTACCATTAATTATAAAAATATTAATTCCTCAGAGATAAGTTTCACCTGTTTTTGAAATTCTTCAGCTGGTGATGAGCAAGTCAAATATCTGAGTAATGCCTTGTTCACTTTATCAAAAGCACTGACATCAAACCAGACTGCTTTTAGTTGTAAGCAAGGTTAAGAATCTGAGCACCTCTCTTGTTTACCAGCTAAGCAGGGAGGAGGGCAACTGATTTGCCTGGGCTTTTTATTTGCATGATGCTCAGCATAATTTCACCCAGGGGTTGGGCATGATGTGAAATGGTATGTGTGGCTGAGTCAAATCCTCTGAATCTGGTGTTTTAGCAGAAGGGGGAAATGAAATATTGTCTTTTCATGAAATGCTATCCTTCAATTGTATATCTGTTATAGACTGAGAAACTGATGGAAAAGTCACCATTAGCAACAGAGAACATAGATAAGTGAGCAACCCTAGTTTTCAGTGTTGTAAAAGTAGGTGGGGAGGCGCTTGAGCACTAGCTCTACTGGAGCTGTGCCTCAGGCAAATACCTATCTCCCCACCCATTGTTAAAGGATACACCTGAAGATTCTTTGTGGAGTCTCTTTTGTTATTTTGATTGAGCTGAAATCACTGGAGGAGTGAAAACTTCTCTGAGAGCTGAATCCACTGAAAAATGGACTGAGGTCCAGCAGAACATGTTGCCAGCACACAGCAGGTGTGACCAGCAGGTGGAGCCAGTAGGTGTGACCAGCAGGTGGAGCCAGTAGACAGTGGTGGTGCCAGTGGATGATGTGAGTGGCCAGTGGGTGGTGTGAGCAGACCAAAAGGTGGCAGAAGATAATTGGGAGAGAGGGGAGGGCTGAGGCCCCTCCCCCTTTTAGAGGTGGACAATAAAACTATGATGGTCAGTATGGGGATCATGAAGAAGTGAAGGATACACCCTATGTGCACTGGGAGTGGAATGAGTTCTGTCTATTGGGTTTTGTGGGAATCTTGCTTTGCACTCTATCCCAATCAGTGCTGCTTTTGATATTGCCTCTTTATAGTCTTTATTAAAAGTCTTATGTGCTACACTCAGACTCGTGCTTGCGAGAGGGGAAGTACTGCCCTTCTAGGGTGCCCAAGGAGTAGTGTGTAATTTCCCAGGAGACTGGGAGGGGGCTTGAGCCGAGTGGTGTTGTAACATTGTTTGGGAACCCGTAGACATAGAACCCAGCCTTTTTCTGCCACTGTCTAGGCCTGGCAGAAGGGTTATTATGACATAATTGTGCCATTGTGGAAGAAGAGACAGGCTTTGCAGACCACAGCAGGTGTTCAAAGAGAGACTGTAGGCTCAGTCCAATCGCTGTTCTTTCTGAGTAAATATTCCCAACCTATGTCTTCTTCTTCCACCCTTGCGTGTAGCCAGAAAAAGGGTGTGTGGAGTGAACAAAAGATGAAGATGGCTGTGGGATGGCTTCGTTATGCTTAATCCTCATGAATTCTATTTGTTTAGCAGTCAGTTTCTGTAAGGAACATATTACTTCTGCACATTTCTAGGCAAGACTGTAGATTCTCACTAAAAATAGCTGGAAGTGATTAGGGTGGTCAGTGAGACTGCCTTTTGCTTAGGCACGCGTCGTTCTCTTCCACAGCCATGTCCATCACCCCAAATTTTCTGGGAGTAAGGATCGTATGTTTGGCCTAAACCAATCCTCTTTGAAGTCAATAGAAGTCTTTCCCCAATGGGAGATGGGCTGGGCCCTGTGTGGCTGCAGGATCTGCAGTACTGAGTTCTATTTCAATTTGCATGGAATCCTGCAGCGTGCTCTCTCCTTGCTTTTGCCCAGAAATTTACAAAATAAGACGTTTGGTTCTTTCAGCTGTGTTAGTAATTATATTCAGATCTTTTGCAATATGAACAGTCTTGCTATTTTTTTCATCCTGTTGAAATTCACAGTATCAGCGTTAGAGTGTGTATTATTCCTTATTCTATCAAGAATAGATATGTTTTATTTTTACTAATTCTTACTGCTTTTTAGCTAGTTTTGCACAAGTTAGTTTTCATTAAACTGGAATATCACTTTCCAAAATGAAATGTTCTTCTGTCATGTGAACGCTATTAAAATTGCCCCCTTTTCATGTACAACCCCTTTCAATCTCTATACGTGAAAGTCGTTTGGCTCTAAAGCACAGGTACTTATTTGTGGGGTTTTTTTTCCTTTTTACAACCTACAGAGAATAAAACTAATAAATATTTCTAATTCTTCAAAGATTGATTTATTATCAGTTCCAAAAACATGCCTTTTCATTTGGAAAGTCATTTGCTCAGTTATGATTACATATAAATAGCTGCTAAGGGTCAACATAGGCCGTGGTACTTGTTACTGCTTGTATTCCTTATGAGTTCAGCTCAGTGTGGCTACTATGGATGTCCTGGGATTCCAAAGTCTGTACTGATTACCAACAAAAGCCTCTTTAAAATCAGCAGAAGCAGTCTAGGGATTAACGATGCCTAGACAGTCTGAGGCAGTATAGCAATGCCTGAGGTCATAAAATGAGCAATGACAATTGCCCTGTCCTTGCTGATTTTATCAGTCTAAGAGTTTTTTAGCATCACACAGAAGTCAAAATGAGTCTTTGGACCTGAGTGATACTATCATCTAATATGGAGGTTTTTTGATTTTCAGGTAACTGTCATGTTTTTGTTACCATGATAGTAAGAACTTTAATCTGGAACATTGCACCTCTTAGCTAGCTGTTCTGATTTTTTAAATAAATAAATAAATTACAAGCTATAGAAAGAAAGGAAGGAAGGTTAATATTTTCATAGCTGTTTGAATTGTCACTTAGGATATTAAGACATGGCTAAAGATGTGCAAAACTGTAGATCAGTAAGGTATAGGAATTATTTAATAGCCCCAGCCCTGGAGAAAACAGTGATATTAACTATTTTTTGCATATGAATAGTTGGGATCTAAGTCACATACTTTTCACCTCTAACAGCTTAAGATCAAATCCTGGCTTAGGTAAAAAATGAAAAAAGATTTGTAGCTCTCTCATCCCTGGCACACGAAGGCATCACAAAATCAATCCATGATTGGCACTCTATGCTGAAGACATGGGAATGGAGTTGAAGAAATATTCAGGAGTTTCCTGCTATGATTTGAATGAGAAAGACGTCAAAGTATATTGGGAATTCCTTTAAAGTTATACCAATGATGAATCTGGCCTTCAGAGCAGGATTTGATATATTACATTGATACACAGCAAAATATTTCATCACAAGAAGGATATACTTTTCTAAAGTGCCTTAAAATTAATCCCAAATGAGGAAGTCTCTGTCCAAATGAGTGAGACTTGGCAAATTTACAAATCAGAACTTAGATGCATTAGTAGAGTTTGTGCAGGAAAATTTTCAGTGGCTGCCCATGCTGTTCCTGATTCAAGCCAGTGGTACTAATTATATTTCATATGCATTAAAGCCACCATCAAAAATAAATAAGCCAACCAGCAGTTCATGTTCATAAGGCTCTAGAAAAGAATGTTATTCTGAACACCAGCAAGTACAACATATTTCAAAAACCCTTAAATTAAGGGTCTGATTTTCAAAAGCACTTAAGAACAGGCATCCCATTGACTTTCAGTGGCACTTGTGCTCTTAAGTCATTTGGGTTCTTTCAAAAGTTCCATCTTAAATTCATTGTAGCTCTTTGAGGACCTAACTATGAAGTTATGGTGCATGCAAAACTCCCAATCAATCAGCAGGACTTGGGTTCACAAAGAACAATTCAGGATCATGTGCCTGTAAGTGATCTGAAGAGTCATTTATATTTTCATGAACAATTTTTAATACAATTTGGCACAAATCATTGCCAATGGCATTCCAGAAGTCAAATGAAAAGAAAATGGGTTCAGCAATGTAATTCATTTCTGACAGGATAAGAATGTTAAATCAAGCCCAAAACATTGGCTTAAACAGTATGGAAACACTTTGGTCACACTGGACCACAAAATCTTGTGACAAAAACTTTGTTAAAATCGTTACATCTCTGCAGTACATTTCAACTTCAAAAAAACAGCAGATATTTATGAAATTTCATTTCAGCAAAAATGATCCAACCAACTCTAAATAACTCATACATGAATGGCAGAGGAAATATAAACAATATCTTGCCTCTTTAAGGACCTGATCTAAAATTCAATAAAATTCAGTGGAAAGCCCTGATCAGAACTCTGACCATAATTGATCTCTAGTGGTTTACAAGCCCATAAGCCTTTTAGACCACACTTTATAGCAGTGAGCTGGAGTAAAAACAATTTGCCTGAGTAACAGGAAATATTTGTCAAGTTCCAAAAGGGTAGCCGTGTTAGTCTACTGCAGAAAAACAACAGAGCCCTGTGGCATTTTTAAAGACTAACAGATTTATTTATTCCATGAGCTTTCGTGGGAAAAAATCCCACTTTGTCAGACGCTTTGAAGTGTTACTGTAACATTGTGGACCATGGAATAGGCTACATTATCTGTGCAACCCAGACACAATGGGCATTGATCTAATTTCATCCCCTCACAGGCAATTAGCATGACATTTGCCCTTCTATTCCCTGTACCTCAGCTAGTTATACTCAACTGTCCCCAAACCTGCTCATTATTAGCTGGCCTGATTCTTTCTGAGGCAATACAGAAGAAGCGAGTCTTGAGAAGAAATTACTCAAAGGAGAAGATGGTGACAGTCAGGATCAGTTTTGGGAAGGACATTCACAAATACAATGGCTTGATTCTGGGCTGTGATATTATTATAGAAAAGTTATTTCTTTTTGGAAGTTGACAGCCACAATAAATGTCTTGAGAAAATCACAGTGCCTTGACAGAGACAAACTGTAGGACCAAGAAGATTAGAACATTTAAAGGACACTGTTCAAGTTTGTCAATATGACTTAATCTTGTTCCTCTCACCTCATAACCCCAGAAGTGAGGACAGTAATAATAACCAAGCAATACTGAAGGCCAGACCTTTTCTGTTTGTGGCTTTTCTATAACAGAACTTGAACATATTTGTGCTGTACTGACTTTATGACATAGCTCTTTTATTGCTCTATTGTGAGTAAGCAAGTTAATATAAAATTATTAGGTTCTACAAATACAAATGTTGTCATGTAGAAATATTCTGACTTCTATCTCCTTGAGGTTTTTCTAATTACATATGAATATGACTGCATTTACAATTTCTTTTTAACTGAAGTTTGTTTGGAAAGTGCACTGAATTGTTTTATAGTGCAAAGACCTAGACATGTATAACTTTACACACATATGTAGTTCAATTTAAATAAATGAGGTTGCTCACTCGAGTAAAGTTGTGCACATGTTTGTACAAGCAGGATCTATGTTTATATTTCCTTGTTTATTATTGTCTTGTTCTTGTTCCCTGTTTTTAAAAAAATAAAAACCATAACTAGTTTAAACAAAGCAGAAGTTGTAACTGTGATTCATAATAAGTATAAGATTAAAAAAATGTATATTTGTCTTACCTATAAGTATCTCAGGCCTGGTCTACATTTCTGGGAAAATTCGGCGGCAGATGACAAGAGTTATGCAAGCTACTCAGAGTAGCTTGGGTAACTCCTATCCACTTCCTTTCAGCATGGCGTCTTCACTATGCTTTGCCACTTGTGGGGTGGTAGTTTCACTAAGTTGATTTCTGGATCGACTTAGCATGTCTTAAATGACTGCTAAGTAGATCCCGAAAGATGGATCCGACAGCAGTGACTTTGCTACCATCAGTGTAGAGGTGGCCTAAAACTCCCACAATCCAGAATCTCCCACATATTTTTTTAACTATTCATATGTCTTTATTTTTCCTTTTTGTAAAATCCAGAAATCATCAGGATGTTGTGTTCATCTACTGTTACTATACATCCTTATATATGTATTTCAGAGTTGTGTTCAAATATAACAACCTGTTGGCCCTTATTTTGTGAAGACAGTGAGTAATAAATAACAGTGAAAGAATGTAAGTTTAATATAAGGTCCTTCAGTCATATCCAATATTTTGGTCATCTTTCTTAGGAAATAGAAAACTGAAATGCCATGAAAATGTCTGAGCTTTGGAAACAATACTATAATAATTAGAGTCTGAACTATTAGTTTCAGCCAGGTTTTCAAGCTCTGATGAATGGATATATAAACACATATTTACAATAAAAGTGTAAGTGTACTGAAAAAGTCTACATGTTTATCAGTGAGTGCACAGGAAATCAAAAATCATGAGGTTCAAACAAGCAAGAGAAATAAATGGAATTTTAGTTTCTCCTGTTAAGAGTGAGCTGATCCAGAAGTACAGTTCCATTAAACCTACTTGCAATCTAATCTTCAAGACTTTATCCATATTTTAAGGGTTGGGTTTTGGTTTTTTGGGGTTTTTTTTTCTCATTTTCTCATTTATCTCCTCACTGGACTCTTTCACATGGCACCAACCAATGTAACCCAATATGAAGTCATTTAAACCATAGTAATACTGTAATTATTTAGAAATTTTAAAAAGGAGCCCACTCTTTTCATATCTGTTACAAACCTTGTATCCGCACAGAACCCTGTTGAGACAGATTTTGGTGAAATGGCAGTAAACAAGTGGGTAAAAACAGACACTTTTCTGTTTTGTCAAATTTCCAAGCAGTTCAAGACATCGGTAGCTGCTATATTTATTGCACAGCTAGTACAATTTCTTTCTCTTACATATATATGAATAATTCCTAACAGAAATGCAGAAAAGATAACAAAGATCCTATGTTGAACAGTATTTATGAATAATGCAATGTTCCTAAGCAAAACTGATATGTAGAAAGCATCAAATGTGCAATAAAGAATAATCATGGCTAGACATATATGCTGCATATCTGCTTTCCTCTTGGCAGGGTAATGGAAGGCACAGGGATGATGCAGATTTAGATCACTGTCATGGAAGTTATGTGTATCCCTCTGATGGTTCGGGGAAACTGTGTACAGTTTATGAATTCTGATTGATTTTATGAACTCTGAGTATAACTCTAGCCTTCAATGTGTATTGAATCAGCCATTTGCTAGCAAGGACTGGTCAGGTTAGATCACAAATCCTGTCTGGAAGCAGCCAGAGGATAATCAATAGTGTAATTAACACTAAATAAATAAGGAGTCCAGTGGCACTTTTCAAGAATGTGCCACAGGACTCCTTGTTTGTTTTGCTGAACTAGACTAACCCGGCTACTCCTTTGGAACTTAACATTGAATGACTTTGCCACAATAGAACAATGAATATGCTAAAGATATCGGGCAAACTCTAAAGGAAGCTGGTTCTACACAAGTTGTTTGCAGGGAAGGAGATTGTAACAGTGGAAACTCCCCAGCGAAAAGGGGAACAAAGAGAGAGGCATTGGAAGCTGCTGTTAAAACAGGAGGTGCTCTCTGAGATAAGAAGAACCTTTTGACCACAATCCTGGAACAAGCTAAGGACAGTTTGTTGTGGGGGAAGAGAGAGAGCATCTGAAAGCTGAGCAGGTGGAGAGGTCTAAAGTCCTCAGAAAGGTTTGGTAGAGGAAGGAGCAGTGTACTGTAAATGCTGAGTTCCGTAATCCAAATATCTTTTCTCTCTGTTGCTTTCTTAGCTACACTCAGGGGCTATGTCTACACTTACAATAGCTAGTTCAAATTAGTTAATTCGAACTAATTTTAGTTAGTTCAAATTAACTTAATTCGAACTAGCATGGCCCCACTAGAATTCTAGTTCAAACTAGCCATGTCTATGCAGGGCACTTGCTTAGTTCGAATTAGTCAGTTGCATGAAGGTCAATCTGCCGATT
The DNA here is from genome assembly GCA_007922175.1 of Pelusios castaneus. NCBI lineage: Eukaryota > Metazoa > Chordata > Testudines > Pelomedusidae > Pelusios > Pelusios castaneus. The sequence continues at coordinate 581,859 of ML685801.1, forward strand.
GGTTCAAACTAAGCAGTTAGTTCGAACTAATATGGCCACATTGACTTAATTCAAACTAACTATTTCAAATTAAGGGTTAGTTCGAACTAAGCAATCAAATTTATTAGTTCGAATTAAGGAAGCCTTTAATTTGAACTAATGAAAGCCTAGTGTTGCCAAGGCTTAAGTTAGTTCGAATTAAGCTTCCTTAATTTGAACTAACCTGTCAAGTGTAGACATAGCCAGGGTGATTAGTTGGGTGTGGTAGGGCTTCAAGGACTTCAGTTAGGGCTTCAAGGCATTATTATAATAATTAAAAAAGGTGACCCATGTTCTCATGCTTTACATTAAGAGCTGGAGTTAAATGGGCCTGAAAACATTATAAGTGTGCTATTGCTTTTCACTATACTTTGTCAAATTTGCAATGGGCACAAGGTACAAAATTAAGATACAAAACTGAACACTCCTGGATTTGGAGGGTATTCAGGTCCAGGTTTCACCTTCATTCCCATTCCTATTTTCATCAATTAACATCATTTAAAAATATCAATGAATCCTGTGCAGTGCTTCAATAAATTCTTACATGAGCCTTGGTCTCCTCCCTACTATATGTTGATGAACCTTAGATGTGTGAATCACTTACTTGGAAAGTTGCTTCAGAAAGCTGCAAGTGTAATTGCAGCAAAGAGACCACCTCTGTTTCCCCCTTCTGGAATGACTGTAGTGTAGACTTCCAGGCTCTGCATGGCATTTCTTAGCACAAATTATTCCTCTGCTAACAATTCAGCCATTCTGCCTCTCTTGCCTCCTATTTAAGGGTCATACCTTTCATGTGGGTATTTGAAAGTGTTGCTATGCAACCTCCACAAAAAGCTTATTATTATAAAACACATTAAATAAATGTGTAGCAACTAATCATAACATGAAAAGGAGATTCGGCTACATATTCCCACTGAAGAAGGTTCCTATTTAACTCCTTTGAGGTATTTGCATATAAAACCTTCTAATCAATATTTACTTTGGCTGCTGTACTGGCCAGAAAGGCAGCACTTTCTCCAGCCATTACTATGTTTCTAATTTGGAGCAAAGTCCTGTTTGCAGGATTTTTCTTCAAGGATGTCATAAAGCATAAGATGAAAGATCAATATTTTGTAAATATGTACCATAATTTAAGGAATTCTTAATCTCAGAATCAAAGGTATTAAAGATTGAAAAGAACTATTAGGTCATCTAGTCCATTCCAGTCTGCCAGCGAAAGAATGTTCCCTGCAGTACATTCTCCAGTGCTTTGATACTACTTGTACTACTTCATTTTACCTCAGCCTATTCAATTTTAGGAGAGATTTTCAATGACACAAGGGGGAGTCAGACACCTTAGATACCATCAGTCTGAGCTATAACCAGTCAGCCCTATGTAATTCCTCTCCCTTCTTCAAGGCTGTAAATCAAAGCTATTTTTAAATAGTTGCTATATCACTCCCACCCTTAATTGGTTAAGCAAAACAATACACAGCTGGTTTTTCTAAATATTCTTTCTTATTAAGTTGCACTGCCCCAGCAGGTGGTGAAAAGACACCCTTGAACCAAGATTGTATTTTTGTCATGATGACATGTCATAATAATGACATTCCTGAAGAGCACAGTTCTCTGTAAGCATGTGGAGGACAAGAGAAGACTGGCAGCTTCCACATTTGGTTTGTTCTCCCAGGCATTTGAACTTCATTACTAGAGCACTGGCTCTCCTGAACTAACATCACAAAGGAGCAAATTATACTCATAGGCTATCTCTACACTTGTTAAGTCAACTCTGTTAAGTCGACTTAACAAGGTCAACTTTAAGTCAACTTAAAGTCAACCTTATTAAGTCGACTTAACGGAGCATCTACACTTAAACTCAACTTAAGTTGACCGTGTTAAGTTGACTTAACAGAGCCTGTAGTGTAGACATACCCATCTACACTGACTTTAAGTTGACCTAAGTCAACTTAATAAGGTCAACTTAAGCCTTAAGTCGACCTTCAGAGGTGGTGTTATTAAGTCGACTTAAGAAAGCACTTAAGTTGACTTAACAAGAGCCCAGTGTGGACGCAGAGTTCTGTGGGTTGACTTAAGCATCCTTAAGTCGACCTAAGGTGCCAATGTAGACGCACCATAGTGAGAAGTTCCTTACTCTGTAAATAGCCCTATTGACTACAATAGCGCTACTGACGGTGTGAGGTTGTATTCAATCTGAATAAAGGCAACAAAGTGGCCCAAAATGTACATATTTTTGATGTGACATTGCTACCCAACATGACTACAAAATAATGTTCATATCAGTCACTGAGTTTTCAGCAAAGACACAAACCAAAATCCAAATGGCTTGGGGGTTGCCTTTCCCTATTTGTTACAGTTCTTCCAAACCCTTAATCATTCTCTGAGTATGTCTACACTGATTCCACTGCATCGGGCTCCGCAGATTGACACAGCCAGATCAACTGAGTGACCAGTAGAGACCAACTCAGTGAATCCCAGAAGTGCTCTCCATTTGATGCAATTACTCCACCCTCCTGGAGAAGAATAATGTTGCCTTGACTAGAGGGCATTTTCCATCAACGCAGTGCAGTGAAGATGCTATGGTACGTCAACATAATTAAGTCAGTGCGAGATACACATTCTATAGTATGCAGCTTGCATATCTCCCATCAATTCAGAGTGGCAGTAGACTAGGCCTTAGTTGCTCATTAAAATGCTTTAAATTTCTTGATGTATTTCTGAAATTGAGCTGTGGAGAAATACATACAATAGTCCAGGTTCTCTCTCAACAGAGCTATAGAGAGAGATATTATCATCTTCCTTGTCTGAGATGTGTTTATATACAAAGTCCAACACTATCCAGATTTTTCTTACTGCTGTTTTGCAAATGCATGTAAATGGAGGCACAGAAATTTAGTTGTAGATATCAGCATCCACAATTGCACACCAACTAGCCGGGTGGCTTTGCTCCAAGGGGCAGATTGTGCTACTTTTATTCACACTGAATAGCATCTTAAGCAACATTATTTGTGGATAAGGGAGTATTTAATGTAAGTAGGGGCATCACAACTGTGAGATGCTAAGATAATATAATGCTGAAGGCCATAGAAATACTAGATGAATAGAATAGAATAGAATAGAATAGAATAGAATAGAATAGTCTGGTCCTAAATGAGTATAATATAGGGTGTAAATAACTGTACCTGTTATATTGGAGGCTCAGTTGAGCCTCAGGTAAAAGTCGGGGCTATTAGATATGAGATCACACATTGCAGTGATTCCTGCAGTACAGCACTTGAAAATGAGGATAGGTATACTGATTAGGATATAAAGAAAAAAATGTCATCACTACTAATACACAGTGGACCTTTCTAGAATCAAAACCAAACCAATTTTGTTGTGAAATTCTGAAATGCGCAGAGAACATTTTTCCATCCATGGTTCTCACCTAGATCAAAAAAATGATGAAATAGAATGATTGTCTGTACTCGTGGTATTTCTGGTTGAGAGAGAAGAGGGAATACTTGTGAGAGAGCCTATTCTCATGAGATTTTCATCTTAATTTCAGTCTAAGAGGTTGGAATAGTTTGCATAAATTTCAGATAAACATCTAGGGTCAGATTCATTTGTATACTCCAGTTGCTTTGGGCCTCTCCAGTGACACAGAGCAGCAGTAAACTCTGCTTAACTGGCCAGTTAAACCAAGTTTATGGCTGCTTTGTGTCCCCAGAGCAGCATATAGCAGCCTACGCATAACCGTGAATCTTGCCCTTGAATTTTTCGACATTTAGCTGAACTGAACCCAAATTCTGAAACTTTGAGGGTTACCCATTGTTATAGGACAGTCTCCTAACTCAACCCATTGCTGTTATCATTTCCCTTTGTTTACAGCCCTAATGGAATGATCTAATTAAGAATTGAACAACTTTTGGTTTACAGACCCACAGTAGTAAAATGTCTTCACCTAGCATATATAAATGTTCTGTAGAATCATGCAGCATTTCTTACCAAATTAATATCATTCTCTCCCCACCTCTCCCCAACCCCCACCTTGACATCTGAATTATAATGGGGATAATATAATCCCCTCATCTCACAGGGGTGTTGTAAAGACTAATCCGTTAATGTTCATGAAGCACTCAAATAATACACTGATGAGCACCATAGAAAATCCAATGAAGAAATTAATAATTCTGTATTCAGAGCACAGTTTGAATGGTGTGCAGTTTATAAAGCCTGGGGCCACACACTGATAGAGAAGAATAAACAGGAATATTGAATACGACTCATTCACTGAATGAATCTGGGGTCATCTGGAAAATAATAGTATGTGATCATGTAGATAACTACATCATAATGTATACATACAAAGTGGCTGAATTAAGATTGCACAGGCAACCTTAATTCAGGTATTTCCTAAGGTTAGAGGGGTTGACTCTTCAGCCTTAATGTTCTTTTAACACAGGTTTGTGTTTGTTTGTTTATTTTTTAATGTACTGTGTAATACAGTATATATGCTGAAACTATGTTCTCATTATAACTTTTCTTTGTCCTGTTCTGCTTTTGCATAGGGTTAGATTGTACAATAAAGGAAAGCAGGAACTGTGTGGAACCACATCTACCACTATGCAAGGGGGTATAGCCAGTAGCTGCATCACTTATGACAGTGTTGCATTCATTCCTTCTATAACTTATCAGCAGGGTTGGTGAGTGAACTGTTGGTGAGTGAGCTGGTTGGTGAGTGAGCTTGAATGAAGGAGCAGGACCAAAAGGAGGAAGATATCTGGTCCCCCAACAGATTTTATATACCCAAAAGGGAGCCTCCTACAATTCACTAGATATCCCATAGTAGCTCTGTACAGTAGATGCTTGTTTGCAACAACACTGTATAAAAGCAACTGCTGCTTATGAATTGACCACAGAGCAATAGCAACATAACCACTACTCAAAAGCCGGCTTTATGACATTGTGACATCACAGTCTCTACATCCCGGTATTATTTTTTGTGGCAAAAATAGACAAAAATGCCAAGAAGTCTCTCACTGAAAGAAAAAATACAAATTATTTGAAACCCGTC